>NKZO01001680.1:7019-49109 GCA_002370185.1 Metschnikowia sp. 01-655c1
TCTCTCTGTCTCTCTGTCTCTCTGTCTCTCTGTCTCTCTGTTTCATAAAGTGGCATCTGGTTCTAGTCACCCGCAGTCGTTATTAAAACAGATTCACGTAATTGCCCTTATTGCTGCTTGTGCCGAAATCAATCGCCATAGCAGAGCTCTTTTTCTAGGCCCCTGGGCAAATCAGAAACCAGCTTGTCCCCTCCCGTCCTGTACACATGTATACGGCGAATGCATTATTTATGTGTATGCTCACCGGAGACATGGTCCACTAAAACTGCATAAACCGAGGTGCGTAAGGATTTAATCTTTGCGTTGATCAAAATATTTGTGTTTTCATTGATCACGTTTCAAGTTGCCCTTTTTTATGCTTCTGGGTGTAAATCATTCAATCAAGTAGAAATCGAAAATCACGATTTGAATGAAAAAACCAGGTATTCATGAATCAAAAATTATCCTAGATTCTTCAATTCAAAATTCTTCTTCCCCTTTTCTGTCCTTTCTTATTTTAAGTGACTTTTTCCGTTTTCAAGGTACCATTCTGCACTCATTTGTTCATGTATAGACTCGTAGAATCATTTGTTGGCTCGGAGGTAGAAATGATACGGCCCACAGAAATCCACGAAAAAGAAAGTTTTTTTTTTTCCCCAAATTTTCCGGCCGACTCAATGCACACGGAACACCTTATGCATTTAAAACGACTTTCTGCAGAAGAGAAATGTAGGACTGAGACAATCGCTGTATGCAACACCGATGGCCACAAGCGAATTGAGCGTAGAATGAAGTCGCGACCAGTGCACCATTCCGTAGGCATACTTCAGGCCAAAACACCAAATACCCAAAAGAACAAAAACAAAATAGTGAAATTCCCTTCTAGTATTTGGAAGAAATCCAAACACCAAAGCTAGTTTGTTTGCACCTCTGTATCGTGGGGTGTTTATAAAATGCAGATTTGTATGCTTGGCGTGTATTTGGTGCGTGGTCCCACAGCCCATGCAGCAGGACCAGTCTTTCAAAAAATCTCGAATCCAAATGCTTCTTGGCGGTTTGTGCAGGTGGTGTGGATGAGTTCGGGCATCTTTCCAGATTCAGTTTGCATTTGTTCGAAGACCTTGCCTCTAACTCCGGCTTAATAAAATCTTCTTGCTGGCGTATACAACGGCATAAAACGGCACCATCATAAGCACCACAAAACAGCCATCACCATATCTCAAGACCGCTCAAGTTCATTCGTTCATTTGTTAAACAAGCTTATTCGCTCATTTGTTCATTCATTCATTCTTGACATCTCTTTTGTCTCTTTCATCTCCATACCGTAGTCGTTATGAGAGTATGGCACTGTGTCCTTGCTTCTCTTTTGGCAGCCACTAGTTTGGCAGAAGCCGAATTCCCCTTAGCCTTCTTTGTTGAAATAAATGGAGCCAGAAGGGCTCTCATGGGACTTACGTTCGGAAGCGTTAACATACTTGTGTATCTAGACACCGCATATGAACCCACGCATTTCGCAAAACATGACGGTTATGTTGTCACCAACGATGAGAGACAGCCAGGATATTTCGGATTTTATTATGGCTTGCTTTCATATGGTCCTGATCTTGCGAGGTTCCGGTACCGTTTCGATGAGGAAACGAAGCTCTTGAATGGGCCGTATTTCTTATGCCAGTTCTTCGACTCCTACTATCGGGGCATTTTCTTTAGAGAAACCATATACGAAGTCACCGATTGTATTCCCGTGGAGATTTTTCTTTCGCCATACGAAATTATATTCAACCCGCGAGCGGACCTTGTGGCTGTATTTGATGATGAAGGGCTGTTGATTGAGGCTCACTTGCCTGATCGACCCAAGAGGTATGCAAACGAGGCATTTCGAAACGCCAGGACTCTTAGAAGGTTTTTGTCAAGGAGACCACCATCAGCAGACGATGGTATAATACGCTATTCGAAAGACACGAAATGGTGGTAGATGCCGAGACCCTATGTTTCAGTCACGTGACCTCCATTGATATAAATATTTGTTGTGTTTTGTCATCTACTAACGCATATACTGGAACGATTATGTATCTAATTTATACTCAGAACTTTTATCAACTCAATGTCGTCTCTTATTCTATATCTTCTTATGTTACCGCCCGCTCCATTTTTCGCGGGACGTGTCCACTCTCATCTGTTCCTGCATATCACTGTTTCATCTGCCCTGCTTACATGCAGTCACATGGAACATGCAGTACATCAGAGGTGTACTGGGTTCCTCATATTCCAACAATATTGTGACGAGCCTAAGTAGGCCCGTACATCCCAATACACCAACCAACATTTCAAATCTGTAAACGTAATCATGGCCAATGAATCGTAAGCAATGAATCGTAAGCAATATCAGTCATTTATAAGATGCTGCAAATTCCTCTAAAGAAGGTCAAGGGCCTGTTAGATGTTCTGAATCGAGTTATGTCAAAACACGAGAAAAGTCAGACATGGCCGTTTGGTTCGGGCTCCCAACAATTCACTTTGTTTATTCGCCAGTGTTCATGAGGAGGTAGCATTATTCTGTTCCATAGGTCTATTCATATGCCTGGCAGTAGACCACAAGTCCTATACATCCCTTGTATGATAATATATGCAACAGAAGCATTTCAGGCTTTCGATGCGTCGTGTTGTGCACTGTTAACGAGACTCAGGGTTCGGGGTTATTTCCTAATCCGGCGGTGCGATGCCAATGACATAGATTCTAAGAATGTATGACATTGAGCTATCAAAAAGAAACTGTTGCTATGTTTTCCTTTCCTTTATGATGCCCAATGGTGATGTTGCCTGGTAAATGTATAGCCATATTAATACCCTTAAAGAGAGTCTTTCTGTAATCATAGTCCGTATTCTGGTGGTATCAGTATTGTATTTTAAGCAAACCCAGCCAACCAATCCCAACATCAACTGGTCCATGCTCTTTTTTTAACTTGGGGTGAACTGGAACGAGATATGTCCTCCCCACTGATGTTGCATCAAAATAAAGCAAAGTAATAAAACAAAGTAATAAGACAAAGTAAAAACAAAGTAATAAAACACAGCCCAGCAAAGGGGTAGGCTTGTAGAAAATAAAAACCACTGGCTTTTCAACTAGAAGCCCAAAGGAGTTTCAGCGGCCAAAGCTTCTGTCTCTCTCAATGTGTCTCCATCCAAAGTGCCTCCATCCCAAGGGTCTCCAAAGTGTATGTCTTTTTAATGTGTTTCCAAAGCGTATGTGTCTTTTTAATGTATTTCCAAAAGCAGTATCCTTGTTATCAACTATTTATTTCCTCCTTTCAAATTATTAGAGCCTATGTAAACTGAGGGGGCATTGGCTTTAAATACTATTGGGGGTCAAAGCGCAACCCCGCAACCCTGCGCGCTGCAACCCAGTGTTTCAGGTGAGCCCTGCATTACGCAAACCAGGTGTTTCAGAAATGCATCCATTTTGGTTTTGTGGACATTACGGGTGGATGCAAAAGAATATAAAAGAGGGACCTCGCCCTATGGTGAAAAGCATCAACGACTCCTCAGGACAACCTCGCTTATTGTGTAACTTTATTAACTACCACTTGAAAAAAAAACTTTCTTTGGGACAAACCGTCAAAGCTATGCTGCAAAAAATTACTTGATGACCGTCGATTTCCCATAACATTTTTGCTCTTCATGTTTCATACTAAGGCTTTACAACATCATCATCTTTGATAAACATCTTTGATGTCATAAAAAAAAACATCTGGTGATATCACTCAGTACCAGAGAAATTACTCTGCTGCTATGATGTCATTTACATCAGCATATTGCTTCCTGATTACTCAGATGCAGTGGTGGTGCTGATGTCTATGCGGAGTTATACTCTTTACGGAACGACGCGCAGCCTGGAAGGTCCTCGAAGAAGTTGTGTAAGCTTGCGCGTTACCATACGAGCCGCACGCCGCGCGGCGTGCGGCGTCCATTACTAACACTTTTCGGACATATGTTTCTCCATTGGGATGGCTCGGAGATACGCCCAGGTATAAAACCCACCACCCATCCATACATCCATCTAACCATCTACAAAATCAATCAATTCATTAATCTCATAATCCCCCAAACAATTAATCATATCTTCTACAATGTCTAAATTATCTATCGCAGTTATTGGTCTTAATGGAGCCTTGGGAGCTCCTATCATTGAGGCATTCCAAAGCCCAGAATTCAAAGACAAGTTCGCCTTCCCAGTTTTGGCCCTCACTCGTGACCCAGCCTCAAAAAAGTCTACTGAAACCATCAAGTACGTTGCAGCAGACCTCACTGGAAACAAGGAGGAGTTGATCAAGCAATTGAAGGGCACTGACGTCATTGTGTCGCTCATCAACCCTAACCCAGAATCCCTTGCCGGAATTGAAGAGTTGGTGAAGCTGGTCAAGCCAAAGGTTTACATTCCATCGCAATTTGGTTGTGATGTTGCACAAGTCAACACCATTTTGCCCTCTTTTGTGGCCTTCAAAACCGAACACTCGCAGAAGATCAGAGATGCAGGCGTGCAAGTGGTGGACATTTACACGTCATTTTTCTCTGGAAACGGATGGTTGTACGAGATTGTTGGCCACGTGGGAATTGACCCTGAGTCCAAGTCCGTAACGTTCCTTGGGTCCCCACAAACACAATTGTCCTTCACCAACTTGAAGGACGTGGGCAGAGTGGTTGCTACTGTTGCATCCAGAGCCAACGAGAAGTTACCTCAAACTTTGAGAGTGCAATCCGGCAAAGTGACCCTCGAACAGTTGGTTAAGACTTACGAGGAGAACCACAAGGTCAAGTTGACGGTCAAGGACACCATTGCCAAGGACGAGGTGTTGAAGCAAGCGCAGGCTGCATGGGACGGAAAGGACTACTCCAAGTTGCTCTACTGGTTGAACGTGATTGTTTCGCAAGGTGAAGAGAAGGGAGCTTGTTTCACCACCGACGACAATGAGTTTGTCAACCCAGGCCAATCTTTGTGGAAGTGGGAGAAGTTCTGAGTCTTTGCCAGATATTGGAGCTACTGAACAGCGTGATGATACACCTGAAGCAGTCCTCATACGAATTTAGAATACAAGTATAATACATATAGACAACATATCGTTTCAGCAACCAGATATATACTCTACTCGCTCCTCCATGTCCATTGTTAAGGTATAAGTAACAATTACCCACAATTTATACACTACACCCACAATTTATACACCACACCCACAATTTATACACCACACCCACAATTTATACACCACACCCACAATTTATACACTAGACTATACTAAGAATAAATCATACTCTAGACTACTAAGAATAAATCATACATTAGATGTACAGTATACTTTTCCTATACTTAGTGGAAAGAAGAGTCTGAAAACCATAGACTGTGACTCTGGCCCACTCTAACCTTTAGTTCCGAAATCAAGTTGAAATATGTGTGATTCCACTAGTCTTTAAGACATTCAATTCTCCACTGCTCAGAGCTTCAACCAGCTTGATCTTTGTGCAGTGGATTCAGATATCTCGCCATAAATACACGTCAAGGTGTTTCCATAGCCAATAGTAGTCTCCTAACAGTAAGAAGGTATGTGGTGGTATACACCATAGACTACATTTACTAAAATTCTACAAACTATAGATTACTCTTTTGCCATACTAATATCCGAACATTATATTCAGATACTGTGAATAGTAGAGTACACTATGTGGAGCATACTACTACTAATCTACCAGGCTCAGAGCATACTACTACTAATACTAAGACTCAGAGCCGAGAGGTCATGTGTACCAAGAACTTCGACGATGCTTTGGTCAAGGGGTCGGTGGGCAAAGTCATTAGGTTCTACGACCGAGAAGTGTACTATGGCCCCCAGTTGTTCAAATATCATCCAGACATCTCGTTCGAGGAGATGGTCAACCGCATCAGCAAGGAGAAAGCGGTGGGATCTTGAGCAAGAAGTTGGGCAAACCCGTGAGCAGCAACGATATCAACAAAAAGGAGCATGGCTACTTGATCAAGCAGCTGCAGGAATCACTTGATAATTTTGATAACGTGTTCAACTTCATGAAAAAGACGGTGAGCCAAGAATCTGACTCTCAATGGGAGTCTGGAGACGAGAGTTCCGATTTTCTCTCTAAGCAAGCAATCATACGAAATGAACTTGAGGAGAAAACCTTGATTTTTTCAACAAATTGGAGGAATCGTCGCAGGGCCAGAGGCTTTCGTTGGTGAAGCTGGATCTTTCGAGGATCTCTGAAAATGGACAGGCATATGTGGCACTTTCCAGGGCCTCGTCCAGGGAAGGCCTCCCCGTTCTCAATTTCCGGAAACACCGGGTCGGATGCCACCAGGTGGTGGAGAACTTTCACCGCACCCTAAGAACAACTGAGGATATCGAGGTCGAGAGGGAGGACTATAACTAATGTTACTGATCACGAGTATTGGGAGAGTCTAGGCTATCTTGATAGTGTAACTTGAAGGTAATTGTAACCATTGGCTGGTCTTGGTTGGTCTTGTAGTGGGTCTTAAGATACTAATGATATGGCTACCAGCTATTAGTATTACTGTTCGACCAGTCTACTGTTAGTGTGCTATTAGTGTCCGGCTGGTGTACTATTAGTAACTATCAGAGCCTACCAATCAAAGGACCTACCAATCAAAGAAGTATCAATGTATTCTAAGAAGAGGGTAAATGGGGAAAGTCCAGAAAGGTCAGAGTAAGTATATTCAGTCAAATTCATAGCATGGCTATTTCCAGTCTAAGGATTAGCATAGAAATTGACTACAAGTCTCTGATCAGTCACCATAACTGCTCACCAACTACTATACCTAGAACCACTAGTCTTCACATTAACTTCGTGTCAGACTCCATAATTTCTTGTCCTGACCTGTATATTTTATTATCCCTCCATACTATTGTATTCTCTACCCTAATTCTCTCTACTGTCCACTGTACTCTCTAATACTAATAGTGCTACCTACTACCACCTACTACTACTACTACTCTACTAAGACTCTTTGGACTAATACTCTACTACTCTCTAATACTACCTACTACTACTTCTACTCTACTCCGCTATACTACTCATACTAATCTACTATACTACTGTTAGATCCACGATGGGTAGGGACCTGCCTGTAGAGGATTCACAAAGCCTACTCTGTCCGATCATAACAATGGCCATTTCAAACGCGGTGTCACGGTCATCGCTGCACGAAATGCCACCATGACCCTTTTCGAATGTTCTGGAACAATCCATATCATTGTTCTAGTGGAGAGTCTTTCGGTTCCACACTTCTCTCAAAGTTATAGAAGGCACTTCGGTTCCTCTCTTTGAGGAACCATCAACGAGCAAAGTATCAGTGAGGCATAAATGTATAAAAGAACATAACACTACTACTCTACTACTAATACTCTTTGGTAATGTCTTACCTGAACCAAACAAGGGTTCTGTCTAAGGGTTTTTTGACAAAGTTGATTCTTTAACCCCTGATCACATCATTTCTTATGAAGGATGGGTCCTAGCTGAGAACCCCTGCGAATGATATTGACTTTATTGTCAGCGAAACATTCTCAGTAATAATACTCTAACTACTCTCTAATCTAATACTAATACTCTCTCTACACTAGTGCTTTCTTACACTAATGATCTCTGATACTGCTCTAGACCACTTCTAGAAGCTATACAACCTACTTGATACTCCATACCTATACTTTCTATCACATTACCTACTACCTACCACCTACTACCTACTACTCTACTTTTCATAGTACTTCTTCACTCCTTTATATTTCTCTGCTCTTCAACTGTACTACTCACTATACTTTACTACTTACTATACTTTACTACTCACTATACTCTACTACTCATCATACTCTACTACTCTACTCTTCAATTGTACTACTCCACTATGTGCAGGACTCTACCCATAGAGGTATTAAAGCCTGCGCCTTCTGATCCTAACAAAGTCATCTTTAAAACAAAGAATGGGTCTGTAAGAATAATAATGTACTAGTGTGTACACAGTAATTTATATTGGTATAGCTCTATAGTTTATTGTAGACTGCAATCTATACTTCAAGAGCCAGTACCCAGTCTGTTCATATCCTTATTACACCGAAGACAATTGTAATGCCGTTGTCGTAGTCACTTACCATTTGAAAGTTTCAGTAGGTGCAACTACCAAGAACATCATCGTTATTGTTCTGGTGAAGAGTTTTCAAAGTCATGTTTTTTCACGAAACACTAAAAAGGTCGCTGAGATCCTTTGAGGAATCATCAACCAATATAGTAACAATCAGGTATCACGTGCTAACAAGTATCTAACAGCTAAGAATCTAATTATAGCTTTCATAGTTCCGTTGCTTTTTTTGTTTTTTTTTTCTTTACTTTGTGTATGGTGAGAGGTCTCTAGACCCTAGAAACGTCATTCTTAATGGTGGCTGATTCACCACATCATCTCTAGCAACCAAGGCTTTACTATAGGTCGTGCGCTGTCCAGACTTGTCTAGCCCTAGCCCTACCATGACTATACCAATTGACCTTCATTCACTATACTCTACTACCACTTCAAAATACCTGATTTGTTATATTCATGAATACTAAAGTCACAATCCAGAAAAAATCAGTCATAGAAGTTGTCCTGTCTGATGGACTGTGTGATGGTGATTGCGGAGGTACTGATGTTTGAAGGATGCGGGGGCGAAATACTCTTTTATACTCTTTTTTGCGAAAGTAGCACCAAAGAAAAAGCTTCTTCATTTCAAACTTTTCGTGGGTGTATATTTGGATGATATTTATTGTCAACTTTTTTTTTACGCTCGAAATGCCAAATTCAGATTTTTAAGCGGTACTTGAAATTCGCACTCAAAGTGCTTTTTCCTCTTCTTACTGCGAATATGTACTACAGTAACCTGACATCATGACAAAACCCATTGATCTAACCTATTCTTAAGGTGTGCTCTCATGGAGGATAAGCCCGTACATCCATTCTTCCATTCAAAATATCAATTCATAAGACTAAAAGTTAGACCTACCATGTACAGCACACTACCCATAGGGTATTATGGAGCCTATGAATGCCCGTTACCCGGCCTTTACGGCCACCACTCGTACCAAGGCAATTAACTGTGTTTCTCCCCCTTGCCGGTAGTTAATTAACTAACTTAAAATTCCCATTTTAGGCTCATTATAGAATAAATCTAACTCAACTATTACACGTAACCAACATGCTAATAAGAACTTCTCTCTAATGAACTGCATACAGTCGTACCCAAGACAGTCCATACAAGTGCCACAATGTACATACATCCTTGTGTTCTTAGAATCTTGCATTAAATATATAAAAAATATTTTCTCTTATGATAAAAGAAGATATCATCTTATATACTATTAGTTTATAGTTGATAATACTAATCAGTCAATATATATAATGCGTGATAGTGTTGAGAAACAGGAGCCACGGCTCCATGTTTCCCTGTGACCGCGGTCACTCACGTGACTGTGGTCGTGTGAAGGCTCACCCCAATATAAAAGTGTTGAAGTTTACCGCTCTTGAGTTCATGATCCGAAACGGTTATGTCTTTGCTCATTCCTCTCTATCTTAATTGTCCTACTAATGTGTACTAAGAGATCCGTGATATTATGGTTACTTGTGATACCGCTCTATATATACCATTTTCACCTTGGACTCCTTGCTCCTGCACCGGACTTGGTAATACCTTGTCTAAAATCAAGCCTGACTACTCCTGACGCCAAGACCCGGATACAATACTAGTCTGCACTCATCCGTTCCTCGGAACCTTATGAGGCTTGTCCAATCCCGTTGTACTGCAGGTAACACATAACCTACATATACGGGTCAGCACATCTCACATGTTCAACGCACTGTGCGTGTCGACGCATAGAAACAACAAACCGCGAATCGCATTTCTGCGCATCTATAGACGTCAACCACCTTGACCCAAGGACCAGGAGAACCTTGAGTTTTAAGTACCGGAGATAACCAGCGGATATAAACCAAAGATGTATGTAGCTTGATTTGAAGAGTGCATAATGGGCGTGTCTGATTATGACTATTTGTCGAAACACGAATCTAGCAGTGCTACTAGTATGACATCCTAGACTATAAACTGGGTACAGAGTAATGGCTATAATTTGTAGGAAGAAACCGTAGGCAGAAACCGTAGGAAGAACTTTTGGACTAGTGTTGGAAGGCTTTTTGGACTGTTTTTGGAGGAGTTTTTGGAGAGTTTCTGGAGGAATTGTGTGCACTACTGGAGCAGTTACCTCAGTGCTTAGAGGCATAAGCCCTGAGACATACATTCGGGGGGGGGGGGAAACCGAATTAGTGCATACAGACGCTTGGATCCATGTCCAAGACAATTTTTGGTCTTCCATGCATAATCAAGAAAACTTCATTAAGCTAGCGTGCAGAGTGAAGATCCAAAACACGGTGCTCAAGATCCAAGAGTAAACATCTACTCACTTTTGCCGGTGTGCGTACTCCTGCTGCAACGGTCACTGCACCCATCCCCTCCCCCTCAAAGCCCAAGCCATATGTATGTACCGAGGATAAAGCTGTACCGAGGATAAAGCCGTAGGAAGAGGTTACAAAATGAATACACGGATCTGATTGGTTGGTTTAATTTTTTTTACGTGTTGGGGAAATGTCAGTGTGTGGAGTGAAACGTGGGTGTAAATAGGTGGTGAGCATGATTAGGCTTGGGCCAGTAGAGACTCGCAGGAGTGAGGCAGTAGAGGTTCGCAGGCGTAGAGGCTCGAGGCAGTAGAGGAGGGCTCACTCTGGCGCGATCTCGATGCACGCTCGCACATATAAGCACGACGCGTTAAAGGTGCAAAAAACGGTCTTGGTCATCTACACACGTACATAGAGAATGTAGAGAGCCGAGGAAGTTGGTCAGTCATTGCGGAGATTACTTGAAGCTATTTACCAAGGATTTGGAAAGAAAAAAATGTGCTCGGTAGGAGAAGATGGGTTAGGGTCAGACTGAGTAGTGCGAATCATACCAACTCTAGGCCTACAATCAACACACAAGAGGTATAAATTAGAACGACAAAGGATAAAGTAGAACGACAAAGGATAAATTAGAAAGACAAAAGGGTAAAGTAGAAAGACAAAAGGGTAAAGTAGAAAGACAAAAAGGTAAAGTAGAACGACAAAGGATAAAGTAGAAAGACAAAAGTACTACATACAACCCCAACACACTGCATAGTGCTGGCTTGGCTGACCGGAATTACGAAGGGAAACACGACAACTTTGAGCTCTTCCAACAGAACTCATGCACCAGGCCATACGTCATATCATGTTTTCAACGCAGCTTTTCCCAGCGCACCTTATCAGCGCGGCCGCTTGACTCTACCGTCGGACTTCTCCGCACCACCTCCAAAGCCTCCCCAACGTGCACTTCAGTCAGGCCTTTTCGTCCAGAACTTTTTTAACAGTAGACATTTAAGAAGTAATGAGTCATTTGAAGGCCCAATTTTACTCCATTCTCCAAACTCAGATCCTTAAATCCGTTTTTTCCTTTTGTTGTTGTGATGTCTTGGCCAGGGTCCGACCTGCACCGCGCCGGGAATGTGGCTGCGGGATCTTACCATGCATGAACGTTGCAAACACCATCACCTGCCAAACGTAGGAAACAAGGCTGTGATGTGAAAATTCAGGTATAAATAGGGACGCATACGGTCCTCTCTTTTCAAAAAAATCCATTACTTTTCTATAAGCCAAACCCCCATGAATTTGTGGTATTCCTTCCTTTTGGCTTGCCTTGTGCAGCTCACCTCAGCCACTCTTTTTAAGACTGAACCTCCCAGCAGAGACCCTTTTTATAAGGTGCCTGCCAATGTCAGTGGATACGAATTGGGAGATGTGATTTCCTGGAGACCTGCACCCCTGAAAATTAGAGCCTTGTTCTACCCCATCAACACCAAAAACGCATGGCAGTTCTTGGTGCGCTCTACTGATGGTACAGGTAATGCTACAGCCATTGTGACCACGGTGATCGAACCTTATGATGCCGACCCCAAGAAAGTGCTTTCCTACCAGTTTGCTGAAGACTCGTCCAACCCCGATTGTGCTCCCTCGTACTCCATTCTCTTTGGTGCTTCGGCTGACTCCATCGCTATCCAGGTGGAAGCGTATCTCATGAACCCAGCACTCAGCAAAGGTTGGTATGTTGTTGCTCCAGATTACGAAGGGCCTCAGGCTTCTTTTACGGTTGGAAAACAAGGCGGCAGAGCCACGTTGGACTCCATCAAGGCCATTTTGGCTTCCGAGGAAATCACTGGTATCAAGTCGGATGCCCAGGTGGCCATGTGGGGATACTCAGGAGGTACTATTGCCACAGGATGGGCAGCCCAGCTCCAACCTGATTACGCACCGGAACTTAAGGACAATTTGATTGGTGCTGCTGTGGGTGGCTGGTGTACCAACTTAACAGCTACTGTGGAAGCGTGCGATGGCACGATTTTTGCCGGATTGATTGCGAATGGTATCAATGGAATCCTCAACCAGTACCCCTGGGTCAAGCCATACGTGTACAACAAAATCGGGCTGAAGATCGGCCAGCTCCGCTTCTCGGCTGCAAACCAGGAGTGTTTGATTGGGTCCATTCTCAAGTACCCTCTCACCAAGTTCTTTGGAGGCTGGATTCCGTGGTTTGAGGGTGGCTGGAAGTTTTTCTCCGACAAAGAAATCGTTCCCCTTCTCCGGGAGAGTACTTTGGCTTATGAACAGGGAGATGGAGTACCCGAGATCCCGCTTTTCGTGTACCATGGAGAGGTGGATGAGATTATTCCTATTGTGGGTGCCGAGAGAGGCTACAAAAACTACTGTGAGTGGGGAATCCAGTCCATGGAGTTTGCAGCTTCCAAAACCACCGGCCACATCTTGGAGGCTGTGGAGGGAGCAGGTGCTGCACTCAGATGGCTTGAGGACCGCTTCAATGGAAAGGCTCCTGTGCAGGGGTGCCAAAGAACCGACCGGAAGACCAACTTGGACTACCCAGGTGCCGACTTGGCCTTCTACAAGATCTTCAAGTCCGCCATAGACGGGCTCTTACAGGGTAAACTCGGAGAAGGCTATAATGATGGCGAACCACTTCCTGGGCCCGTGAAGGCCATTGTGGCTGCCATCTCCAAATTGCTTGGAACTCTTGGGCCCATTCCCTTCAAGAGAGGCTTGGATGGGGAGCAACAGTACGACTATGAGCAGCTTGCAGCCAGGATGATCACCGGTCAAAATATGTAACGCTTACATTTTAGCTTAGAGACACGAAATGAATTGAATGCAGATTCCGAGTGAAATGTAACTTTCTCTATTGGGAAATGTCTTGTGAAGAAAGTCTTGGACTTTTTTTTTCCACCTGTGCGCCTGCATACAAAAAGGGGAACACAATACTCCATTGTTTTTCAAGTACCCATTGTTTTTCGTATTGGTCTAGACTTATCTAAGCCCAGAGTTTAATTTTAGCTCTATTGTCACCGTTAGACTGTTACAGGGTATTCACTGATAATGTAGGCTAAATATAGTGTGCTATTATTAGTACCCAGAGATGTCTTGTGTGTAGGAACACGCCTATTTCCTAGCACATCAGTGTAGCAAGAAAGCCGCCTATAGGCGAGGCCTTGGCGAGGGTGTATCATAAATGAATATAGGCAGAACATGTATAGATGCAACTGGTGACTACACCCAATAGGCGTCATAGTATATCCCGTAGAGTGTAGAGTGTAGAGTGTAGTATACTAGTAGACCGACTTTAGACCGTTGGTGGTTAATATGTAGTTTTGAATTAAAGTATAGTATTATTCAGTATTAATCCAGTAGTATTCAGTGGGTAGTAATTAGTGGTAATAATTTAGTAGGTATAGTGGGTCATAGTGAATGGAAGGCTATACACTACCGGAGAGGCAGAGTGCGGTGAGGATGGTGCGGTGAGGTTGGGAAGCACTAAAAATACACCGGTTTGAGAATGGAATTTCCGAAAAAACCGAGACACCAAAAAAAGCCTTAATCAACATTTTCTACTGGTAGATTCCATTTTGAGTCTTTTCCTCAGCCCCAAAATGTATACAAAAATTTTGGGCTCTGTTCCTTGGAACCGTCAAGAATGAATAAAAACGCGACTATACAATACAGTGTTTTTCAAAACTATTCAAACGAGCGCAACAAAACTATCCAAACCACACTAGCACAATTAAACAAACCAGTAATTCAAAAATTTTTGTTAACAACTCAAAACATTGTTGTATACAGAATAGCAAAGAAACCAGTTCAGTTCCGTCCTTTTTGACCCTGATTGGTACTGCAAGACTCCCAAATATAGTACATATGAGGCAATCCTCCAGATTTAACATTTCATACTATTGAATTCTAATGAAAGTTGGTATGAAAAATTACGCCATTTGCTTTGGAAGACTATGTGAAGGGGTACGAACTTTTTGAATCATTGGTTTGTTCAATTTTGCTAGTGTGATCTGAACCATTTTGTCGCGCTGATTTGAAAAGCTTTGAAAAACACTGTAATATTGGACAGAATTGTTGAACTTGCAGGACATCTGTACTTGTTTGATCACGTACCGTGGGTACGTGATTGAGTGAGGCAAGTTCATGGTCGTACAGAGGGGCGTGCAAGGTTTAGTATTAACACTTGCTGCATGTGCAGATGGGCTCATTTCCAACATTGATCGGTACGGCGTCTACGACGGCCTACGACAGGAGTGGAGGAACCCTGCATCTTGGTTGGCATAGCGACCAAGATCCCGGATACATAAGAACGGCGTTCTTGTGAAGGATGATTTTCTGACATACTTATATGATGTATGATTATGAGCACTGTTATGGTATGATTGACAGGAATTGAGGACCGCGGCCGGAAATGCCCAGCTACAGGACCTCCAAAAACCCACCACGAAAACCTTTTTCGACTAAAAAAATAGGCACTCTAAAGTCCGGAATTCCAGGATTCGAGCAATCCTATTTTCACAAGACAGAAGTGAAAAAAAGGTCGTTTGCGTTGGGCCTTTTTCTGCTGAGGTCGCCGGGTGTACGGGTGTTTTGGGTTGTCGCTAGAGCCAATTCCGGAGGTTGCACCCAATCAATGTTCCGTCCGTTCTAATCCTTGATTGATATTGCAAGACTCCCAAATGTAGTACATACATAAATCTGTCGAATATGGGCTCATGTTTTTACAGATTCATTTTTATTTTATGTATCAGGCAATCCTCCAGATTTAAAATTTCAGAATATCGAATTTCAATGAAAGTTGGTATGAAACATTACGCCATTTGGTTTGAAAGACTGTGCGAAGGAGTACGAAACATTGTGTCGCACTGAAATTTCATACTATGACCTCCTATATTGGTAGCGATTTTTTCCATGAGAATATAATTTCCATGATTCTATAATTTTTATTCAGGTGTAAAATAAATTTGTAGGTTTTTGGTATGAGTTCTAGATATGTGGTAGTACTGACAGTGCGACTATTGGGACAGTGGTACCATTTCCAGGTGTACCCATTCCCAGGTGCACCCATTCCCAAGGTGAACCCATCCCAAGGTGAAACCATTTTCCAAGGTAGAATATTCTATGAAGAAAATACCCAACATTTCAACATCTCACTATCACTATCACTACATTCTCGTACTGTCATTACATTCTCTTACTGTCGCACGACTACACACACACCATACAGTTGATGTACTTAGACGTGGTTGCTGTGACTACAGACTACGAAGACATGCTAGTAGCATTCTCCTTATTATGCAGACCCCTAAGGATAAAGTACATCAGACCATAATATTCTAGCAGCAATATCAATATACACTAAACTACACATGTCTGAACAGATCTACACAGGTCTGAACAGTTCACAGATCTACACTCTACACAGTTTTAGATTAACAGATACTGGCCTATGCCACTACCAATCTTTTACGGTCTAGCAGTCATCTCATGGGACTAGTCCGTTTACGTAAACGAGAATGTGTCGAGAATGTAGATATGTGGATGTATGTGGATGTATGTATGTGTATTAATCTGCCGAGTGAGTAAATGTGTGAGTAAATGTGTGAGTAAATGTGTGAATGTGAGTAAATGTGAATATACGAGTAAATGTGAATGTGTGAGTAAATGTGTGAATGTGTGAATGTAATGCGATGTGAGAGTGTACAAAGTACGAGTCGGACGCGATGACATACCGTTTGTTCTCAGGGACGGGTGTAAACCGTTAGTCAATAGCGACGGGTGGGCGAGGCTCGTAACCGGCCGCAATGTCAATGTTTGGGTATACCACACCGAGGCCAAAAGGTCAAGCCCACCCCCAAAAGGTACAGGCGGTCTAGAAGCTATTCTGATGCAAGAAACCAGGCAAGGGTCTTGGCATTTCCTTCTGTGGCATGATGGCTTACCAAAAGAGGAGACAGCAACCCAGTTCGGGGTCCAGGTGCATGCCCAAGAACGGATTGGTGTTGACCAGGCCCGGTCGCTTATGTGGGCCTTGAACGCGCTCTCCTACGAAAAAAGGCGCTCTACGCTTGCAGAGACGTTCGGTTCGGGGAATTTACGGGCGCGCATGTGGGCCGAGTCCGTCGTCTAAATGCACAATCTTATGCAATTGTTGTACTGAACCGAGAATGTCGTAAAAAGAAATTCATCGCTACCTCCTACATAACCGAAACAGGCCGAGATATTTATAGATTCGGTTTCTGGTACTCCTCCACAAGTCACACTACCGCACCTAATCACTCTATCACACTATTACATATCACACTATCACACCTAATCACAGCCTAATCAGTTTGCACATAAGTCAGTAAGCCAGTAATCCTGTGCTAAGCCAGTACTATTCTAGACCCAGTGGTGGAGGATTTATTAGTCTGTGACTAGAGTCCAGGTCATGTGATCTACACCGGTGTATTCCACCCAAGACATCTATATCAGACAGAATCTTGGTTGCTAATTTTAGGTACGGAGTAGCAAATTAACTATTTTAGAGCAGTCAACAACAATAGGTTTTAGAGTATCAGAGTCACCTGAAACAATAGCGACGTTCTCCTAAGCCTTAGGTGTCACGGTAAACCGTCGCACAGTACAATACTCAAACGGTACAGTGACAGTGTTACAATAGAGTACAGCAATAGAGCACAGCAATACAGTATAGTACAGTCCAACTGCAAAAACGGTACAGCAATACAGTACAGTGTCCAAACGGTACAGTTCAATGGCACAAACGGCACAGTGTCTAACGGCACAGTGTTTTTTGAGGGTCAGGCGATGGTGTGGATCCTATTGGCCTATTGGAGAACAGGGGTAAGTTGCATTTCATGCGGGCCTCGGCATTTTTCTTGAGCTTCTTTATCCTAACGCATAGCCCCCTCGCACACACGTTCTGGCGCGCACGCTAATCCCTCTCGCAAGTGTGTGCAGGCGGGACTTCGTATTCACTCCCAGCCATGCTTCGCACCGCCTCTAAAGTCACTGGCTGCTCGCTAAATTTCTTAGCTTCGCGCCTTATTCTCTGGCCAATCACATTTCTCCCCACCCACACCCAAACAATTGAGCTCATGTAAAACAGACCATTGGAGTTCTCAAAATATCTGTTCCTGTTTCTATTACATGTACTGTATATATGCTCTTTTGATGTGTACTGAGATGTATAGATTAGTGGTGGAGAAGTGGTATGGAGGACTGAGCACTGAGTACTGGTATTAACGGTATGAGGCTGAAGGATGCGCAGCGGGCTCGGAACCCTCGGGTCCTTGCTCTGATGCATTGACTCGTATGCACGAGGGGCTGTTTTTAAGGCGAGGGGCAACTGCATCAACTGACGTTTTTCATTGTTCTGGTGAAGAGAATGTGCATGACGAATGAATTTGTGTCAAGAGAAAATTTGGGGTCCAAAGCGTTTTCAAGGCTTGTTGAAGTAGGAAGTTCGACTTTGGACTCGGGACAACTTCCACCACACTCCTGAATTAATTGTGGTCTCGGTGTGTAAGAGTGTAAGCAGCAGGTGCACCAGAAAGGTGAATAAGCGAGCATGTTGAGGCTAAGTTTTGGGCTGCAGGGCATATGCATGAGAAAGGGCCAAGCTTTGCAGCAAAGCACAGGCTATTGTTCTGTCTGGAACCAAAGCCTCCTCCACAAGCCGGATTGTTTTCCCCTAGCCGGATTAGTCCAATGTTTGTGCATGTCTACAGGGCGTGGCGTGCTTTAAAAGGGGCCAGGGGTCCTCGTTTTTTTTGCAGACCATCAGAAATCATGATATTCACTCGCTTAACCCTTCTTTCTATCTACGCGGCTCTTGCTAGTGCTACCTTTGGCAACAAGTATGCTTTCTTCTGCGAGGATGAGGGCGGAGACATGGTGCCTCTTCGTGGAGACTACGAGGAGGGCAACTATGTGCTTTCTTACAAGGGTGAGGGCAAACAACAAGAGTCTCCTGCTCTTTTCGACCTTAAGGATGACTGCTTTGTTACTGCCACTAACATGGGTGAATTGACCCTTGGTAAGCTCGACGGTTTCTTTGGCTTCGGTAAGAACGTTGAGGGCTTCAAATTTGACCACAACAGCGATGGTTTCATCAAGAACTGCGAGGCTTTGTCTTGTCCTAAGAAGTCCGACAAGTCGGTGCGTTGTATCTCGCAATTCACTTCTGGTGATGACGACTGCCGCAAGGTGTCTCTTTACGTGAAGCGTGAGGGTGACGCTGGTTTCGGTTTCGACTGGTCTGGCCACGGATCTGGATCTGGATCTGGATCTTGGTCTGGCCACGGTTCCGGTTCTGGCGAGGGTGAAGGTTCCGGTTCTGGATCTGGATCTTGGTCTGGCCATGGTTCCGGTTCCGGTGAAGGAGAGGGTTCTGGCCACGGATCTGGCTCTGGATCTGGTGACCACTCTGGCCACGGATCTGGTTCTGGTGATGACAACTCCAATGAGGGCTACAACGGTGGTGACGACGAGAACTGCGAATACCCCTCCGAGTCCGTTCCTGAGGTTCCTCAACCTTCTACCCCAGCTCCTCATGGTCCTGAGTCTTCTACTCCTGTCCCACACGGTCCAGAGTCGTCTACTCCTGTTCCTCACGCCCCAGAGTCTTCTGTGCCAGTCCCAGAGTCTTCTGTGCCAGTCCCAGAGTCTTCTGTGCCAGTCCCAGAGTCTTCTGTCCCAGTTCCTGAGGCTTCTACCCCAGTCCCAGAGGCTTCTACTCCTGTTGTTGAGTCTTCTACCCCAGTTCCTCATGCTCCAGAGTCCTCTACCCCAGGTCCTCACGGTCCTGAATCTTCTGTTCCAGTTCCAGAGTCGTCTGTTCCAGTTCCAGAGGCTTCCACCCCAGTTTCTGAGTCCTCCACTCCAGTTCCTCACGGTCCTGAGTCGTCTACTCCAGTTGGTCAAAGCTCTTCTGTCCCAGCTGAGTCTGTTGCTTCTTCTGTTCCAGGTCAATCTGTTGTTTCGTCCGTCCCAGGTCAATCTGTTGTTTCGTCCGTCCCAGGCCAGTCTGTTGCTTCTTCTGTTGTGGAATCCTCTTCCCAATGGAATGTCTCCACTGTGACCCACGAAACCACCGCCGTCTCTACCGTCTGCACCAAGTGCGAGGCCGGCGAGGCTTCTGAAGTCACCGTGTGGAAGACCTACACCGACTACACCACCTACTGCCCATCCGAGACCACCTTGACCATTACCAAGTGTGACGAGGAGTGCTACCCATCCACCGTGACTGTTACTTCTGCTACAACCTTGACTGTCACCGGTAAGTGCATTGTTCCTGAGACCACCGTTGAATCTGACCACCCAGTTGAGACCGGCTCTCCTGACCACCCAGTTGAGTCTGGTTCTCCTGACCACCCAGTTGAGACCGGTTCTCCTGCCCACCCTGCCGAGTCTTCTCCTGCCCACCCTGTTGAGTCTGCTCCTGAGCACCCTGCCGAGACTGGTTCTCCTGACCACCCAGCTGAGAACCACGAGCCAGTGAAGCCTTCTGAGTCCAAACCTGTTGAGGGCGGTAACGGTTCTACTCCAAACAAGACCCACGATGTGCCAGCTGACGCCACCAACCCTGCTACTCCTAACAACGGAAGCGGAAACAACAACGGAAACAACAACGGAAACAACAACGGAAACAACAACGGAAGCAACGACAACAAGCCAGCTACTACTCCTAACTCCACCTTGGTGTCTGTGGCTTCCAACCCTAAGTCTAGCTCTGAGCTGGACTCCACCCAGACCCTCACCAGCAGTGTCACTGTTCCTGGTGTTTCTTCGTTTGACAACGGAGCTGCTAAGACCGGTGCCATGGGTGCCGCTGTTCTCGGCTTCGCTGCTTTGTTGTTGTAAACCTGGACGGATTTCGATTTCCTCTAGGAGTCTATGAGTTGACTCTAGACCAACTTCACACGAAGCTACTTTCAATAATACCAGATTTGTATTGAAAACTATGATTGAATAAATTGTTTTTTAAACTCATGTAGATTTATACACCGTACTTACCGAGGGTGTTTTACTAGTAAATGTGAAAAGGGGAAGAGGGCTAGAAAATAAAAAAATTCTTCTTATAGAAGATGTCCTGCATATAACCAGACTGTTTCAAAGTCAGTCAATAATCCCATGAAACCCCAGGAAATGGGATTGACATACTCATTAGTGACCCCATAAAAAAGGTCTTATTTGGTTTTCACTAGAGACACAAATAACATGGATTGGACTTACTGCACCAGTGAACCCTCGGAATATGAGAGTGATCACGTGACCACACGGTTGCACTGATCCCATGTGGTCCACACACCAGATCAGAGGTTCCCAAGCAACCAGAGTTATCTTGAAAGTTGCTTTAAACTGCTAGTCTTCAAAATGGGGCCATAATGTTTTTTGGGGGGAGGATGAAACGACCCAAGTCAATAGGTCGGAACTGGATATAAGCCCCGGAACTCGCCCCAGTGAAGTACCACCGGCCAATACCCTTTTCACCAATTGCAGCTCAGTAAAAAAAGTATGGAAACAATTTCTAATCCTATAAGATTATTATGGAAACATTAAGAAAAGAGACTCATTTACAATGTTGAGAAAACAGCACTTGCTGTCTCTCTAGCACCTCTGCCACTCACGTGACTTTGGTCATGTGAAGGCTCACCTTAATATAAAAGGACAAGCTCCCGCTTTTTTATAACACCACCAAAAATATATATCAAGATGTCTCCCAATACCAGACCCACCAAAATTAACTAGTGTAGAGGTATTGATGTTTACTGAGGACCTGGACTGACTTCTTCACAGCTCCTACATATAAAGCAAACCGGTTTTCCAAGACCGTACACTAGTTTGTTCCCCATTAAAAGGTTTTCAGTCATAAGATACCTCTTCAAATCTTCAAAAACAGTCACTTTGATATCATATAGGGGACAGTTCCTGATCAAGGTGGGATCAAGTGCACGTCACGTGTTAAATCACGTGCACGTTTTTGAATCCAGTGTCATTTCTCCATAGCACCCTATGGTTCAAAAAGATATACTTTTTGGTGCTCTTTTTGAGGATCTGCCTCACCTTCCCCCAGGCCCTTAGTATCAGGAATTACTCCACCGTATTAGGTAATCGAAAAATTTATGCCCACTGTTTTTTTACACGTGACTATGTATTTTTAGAAAAAGACCCCATCAAAGAAACCCTCCCACTCATCCAAATGCATATCCTGTGTGTTTCCGATTTTTGGCGTTGGTTATAGTGTATGCGAGTATTCACAGTTTCGTGAGCCTTGGCTTAGTGCGAACCATATTAACCACCAATTGTTAGATCCACCATAGGAAGTACTCTACCTATAAGGTATTTTGGGTTTACTCTATTTAATCCCAACAATATCATCAAAGCCTCTTCAAAGCCCCTTCTTTTATGAATAATTTACTACCACTATATCAGTACTATAGCTACCAGTCCACTATACTACCTCACTACTATACACTACGCACTACACACTACCTCACTACACACTACCTCACTACCTCACTACCTCACTACTACAGTCACTACTACACTATACTACCTCACTACTATACACTACTACACTACACTACTGCACCACACTACTACATTATAAGATGGTTGAGATCCTGGAACTCCGGACTTTGCAATGCATATTTCTGAGCCGACAATCTTTGCGTGGTGGACTTTTGGAGGTCAAGTGGCTGGGCAATAGGTATTTGATTTAAATACGAATCTACTCTAGTTTGTATTCTCTACTACTCTATACATCTAATCTAGTCTGTAGAGTCTACTATGATCTACTACTGCATTCTCTCACTGTTCTACCAGTGTACATGATTGATAAAAAAGCAATAGACTGGTACTTTTCACTTATAGCAATGAACCTTACCTAAAAAGTGATGGCTAGAGTGAAATGTAAAGCAGGTATTACTTGCCATTCTACTCAGCACTTGCCAATGGTTTTAGAGCATTGTTGTGGCCAGCCACGGGTTTCAATGGCTTACCAGAGGCCTTCCTACACTACTACACTACTACACACTATACTACACTACTACACTATACTACACTACTATATAGGATACTACTACACACTACTATATAGGATACTATATAGGATACTACGCCACACTACTATAGGGGATACTACCATGATAAAACACGAAGATCCCAGTAGATTCAAAGTGCTCCTTTCTTGTAAGCACGCAAATTACCTAATCGAATGATATTCGTTGATGAATCGACCACCATACTAAGCTAGACTATATTGTACTAGACCATGCTTTAGGCTGGATTTACTGTGACCAAGAAAATGTCTAATATAATTAATAACTAAACAAGGACTTGAACGAACGGCTATAAGATTACATCTGTGTCTATACTTATCATTCAAACGTTGAAATATCTCTACAAAGGTACTCTACACCCTATCTCTATACTCTACACCAAAGTACTCTATACTCTATCTCTATACTCTATCTCTATACTCAGGTACCCTATACCCTATACTCTATAGAATGCGGGCTGTTAACTAATTTGAATATTGAGAGTGAGAATACATTAAGATGTCCTCGACTCCCAGACCCCCAGAACAGCCAGAACAGCTCTCGTGTAATCCTCAAGTATTTACCTATCCTGACGAGAGAACTTTATTAATAGTGCTCAATATACTCCATTGGAATATTCTGCCGGAAGGTAATGAAAGGGGTGTAGTAGCGGTGAACGGAGAAGGGCGTAGTAACGGTGACCCAGAAAGGGGGCATAGTAGCATTGGTTTCCGATTAACTGAGCACGTGAACTCAATCCCTATATGGGTTGTATTCCACCCATCTTGGTTTAACAGACATACTTCAATGGTATATAGTTCTGTGGTATAATTCTATGATATAATTCTATGGTGTAATTCTATGGTATAATTTCTATGGTGTAATTCTATGGTATGATTTCTACATTGATATAAGTTCCTTGTACCCCCCCTCACATGTTCTAAAGTAATAGAGTTGGTGAAGATCTCTAAGCTTCTGAGTTGGTGTCTCTGATTTAATGTCTGATTATGGCTAAGTATTGAAAGGTAAGACTGGCTTAACTAAAGCCCTCTGTGGAAAGTCTAGGTGTATAAATATCAGATTGAATCTCACTCTTAAAGAATCAGTCTAACTGGGACATAGTCATGAGGCATTAGCCATTATGGATTAGTATTAGATCTGAAAATTAAGCCTTGCCCCTAAGGTCTTAGTCTGCCCTAAGGTCTTAGTCTGCACTGTCTTAGTCTGTCCTGTCTTAGTCTGTCCTGTCTTAGTCTGTCCTTAGGTTTAGTAATTGAACAGGACCCACTATTGAGCATCAAAGTGGGGCCCCAAAAAAAACTTCTGACCGTAACTCCTCATGAATTTCTGGACAGCACTCTTCTTATACCTTTGTGCTTTGGTAGCTCGAGGAATAGTGTCGATGACCATCTCCACGTCCTCCTCGTCCGTATACCGTGCCTGGGCCAAGGAGACCTCCATGCTTTCGTAGTCATACACAACATAAGCGTTCCGGAGGAAATTGTCGCCCAAAATAGCCCCGGGGAGCCTTTCCCGGGTATCGTCATAGGGCTCTACGCCCAAGTAACAAGAGCCTCGGTCGCGGTACAAGAGGTCGCCCACAGGCACCCTGATTTTTATGCCCAGGAAGTCGTACACCAAATTCCCCTTGTTTTTCTTATACGAGCAGTCCACGCGGTAAAGGCCCTCTTTTCTCGAGTACTTTCCCCGCATCAACTGCACCATCTGCTTCACCACTTTTTCGGGCAAGTATTGGTACGTCGCACCCGAGTCCAACATAGCACCCATGACGTCTTTGGAAATGACCTGGACTTCCAGGATTTTGTCGTGATTGAGCTCTAGATATATCGCATCAAGACGAATGGTCATAGACATATCCAAAACAGGAACCGTTTGCAACCGCCCAAAATACTTCTTATGGTCAACCGCACCAAAGATTATGGAGCCTGTGGGTGAGGAGTTTTTGTTCAAATGTAACGAATACACCACCTTCTTGATAAGACCGGCATTTTTGATCTGCATGGGGAAGTTCGGGTACCTGTAGTTGCTGAAAAAAGAAGTCAGCTCTTCAAAGACTGACCCGATCCCCAACACTCCTTCTATACTCAGGCTTTCATTGGCCACGCCAAAACTCAATGGAATGCTGTCTGATTTGGAGAATCCCACGGTATCCGAACCCCAAATACCACTGGCGGAAAATCCATCTTGATACTGGATCAGGAAATTAGGGAACTTTTTGTTTCGACGGAAAGTGGAGGAGTTGGCACTATCAAAAGTCCCAAGCACATGGCATGAGCTGGTATTGTATGCAGACCCCCGCAGTAATGCGTTCTCCAAGTATGCATCATTACCATACTCTTTCTCTAGGAAATGTTTGAGGTTCGCCTCTTTACCCTGTTTAACGTATTCTTCACCTTCTTTTCCCTCTGCACCTTTTTTTTCCTTTTTTAAATCTTCTTTCGAGGCCTCTTTACGCTCTTTTCCCTTTTTTTCCTCTTTCAAAGCCTCTTTATCCTCTTTGGACCCAAATTCCACGTCCTTAGTGCCATATTTAGACTCACCTTCCTTGTCCTCCACCTCCTTAGCCTCCATAGATTCCTTAGGATCCTCAGAATCCTTAAGGCTATATCTAGGTGCAGGGGTATTTGTAGTAGGGTAGTAGATTGTGGGAGTCTCAACATGACTGTCCATCTCCTCGTCCCTCTTCTCCATGGCCCTATTTGCACACAAGACATCTCTCCCCATGACCCATAGATCCGAAGAGCCAGTATCCACCAAGACCCTACACTTGTCCTTATTGGAGCCAAAGTAAAGCACCGCCAGGTAATACGTCTGCATGTTCCATAGCTTAAGTTTGGGCGAGTCACTGGAGCGCTTTGCAACGCGGGCCTTTTTATGTACAGAAGCCTCTTCCATGGAGTCTCCATGCAAAACATCAAAGTCCATCCTCAAGCCCTTTTCCTTGGCAAGAACCATAGTTTTCGGAGGGGCGTTAGAATCTACATTGGGAGGAGTTGCAACTGGTGAAACTGGTGCATTTGGGGACTCCACCATGGCCAAGGCCACAGGCAATAAAAGCATAAAATGGCACAATATCATTATGCCGAACAACCAAGGGTTGGGGCCCGCTTATATAGCCATGGGCCCCGCTACACTAGGGCAAAAAGAGTCGGCCTTTCGCCGTTAGTGCTGGACAAGTTGCTGAGCCCTCGTTAATTGCATAGATAATGGGCGCGTGTGCAGGATAATCCTACTTACTTTTCTGAATACGACCAAAACGCGACACCCAGCCTGCACGACGGCTATTATACACCAGTAAATTCTAGTGCCCCCAGTCCATGGACTAGCCAACCTGGAAAGTACTTGGTCAATTTCCATGGGTTGGAAACCATCCATGGCTATATGCAGTCCGCAATTATATATTGTGTTTTTTTTTTTTTGGGTTTTGTATTACCATGGTATGGTTGGGTGAACTAGTAGATGGTGAAGAATCTGGAAGGTGGGTACTGCATATAGACGTGAAATTGAGATTATGCGCAAGTCCATTGATGCATCCTATGACAGGTTCTAAAAGAGGAAGATTTGGACCTTTCGACCCGGGAAAAAAAGACCCTATTGGCTAGATTAGCATGAGAGCAAGCGGGTGACGTGACCGGGGAAGACAAGAGTTAGAAATTCGGTAAAAAATCCGCATCTTCTAACCCCATAGGACTTCCCCTATTGCACCCATCCAGCCTGACTGCACACGCTCTCGGTGGGTCCAAAAAACAAGCTAGCATCAAGCCATCGAGCGGGGCCATGTGCAGTTTCGAATTTGGAGCCCACCAAGCCCTATATGCAGGTTTCCATAGTTCGTCCTCGGCCGTGCTTGGTCCCTGGGTGAAATCGTGCGGACAATTTCTCCTCCATGTACAGCCACCTAAGCAATCGATGAGATGAGTACGCATCCGGAAACCACTAGTAATTTGGGAGGATTGAATTTTAGTGGAAGTAGTCTTTTCCAATGGTTATTTTATTGGAATGTGGTTTTTTCCGATGGGTATGGGTGTTTTTCAGAAACTCCCAGTACTATGACCCATCTGTAATGCGTTGTGGTCCTGTCCAGACGAGTGTTAATAGTACTATGATACTGTGGTTGTTAGAGACATTAAAGGCAGGGCACTAGCCATAGATGTATTATGAAGTCCATCGTCCAGTCCTAACGGCCATTCCATAATACCACTCCTTCTGACTACTACTCCTTCTGACTACTACTCCTTCTGACTACTACTCACTATTACTGACTACTCACTGACTACTCACTGACTACTCACTATGACCATTTGTACTACTCAATATTAATCACTGATTCACTATTAGTAACTGATTCACTATTACTCACTGACTCACTATTACTCACTGTCTCACTATTACTCACTGTCTCACTTGTCTCTAGTAGTATGTACTTCCTCTTCCCACTAGTGGTACAGCTCTTCTATCATTGTACGAGGCACCACGTGGAATTGAAGAGTACGGGTTGCAGCTAGTAACGACCGGTTGAGCTAGTAACGACCGGTTGACCAGGCGACCCCAGTCAATACTCAAGTAGCACGATACCTCCTCTGCTAAACATCAACCAATAAAGATAACTAAGTACCTGACTTACACAAGAATCTGACAGTGGGACTAAAATCTGGTCATCTCTAGACTCCTCTAGACTCCCCTAGACTCCTCTCTGATATATCTCATCACCTGTAGACTCATTCTTGTAGTCTTAACATCTCTAGCATACCTAATCATCTCTATAAGATCTCTCCTGTAGACTTCTGAAGCTTAGTCTTTCTGTCATCTCTAGCATATCTGATCATCTCTAGATACATCAGTAATACTCTAGATATATCATCTCTAGATATATCGTAGACTTATAATCCAAGGGAATATGATCATCTCTTCTGGTATGTCTATAATACTGTGGTACTATGATACTGTCTATGATACTGTCTATGACACAGTGAGACTGGTACTCTCCATTCTATATCTACTACTACTAGCACTGTACGGCACCACATTATACCCCAGGCTCACTCGTACTGTAGAAGTAGTCAGTATAGAGTAGTCAGTATAAAGACGTAAGTATAGAGCAGTCAGTAGTCAGTATAGAGTCAGTAGCCAGTATAGAGTCAGTAGCCAGTATAGAGTCAGTAGTCAGTATAGAGTCAGTAGCCAGTATAGAGTCAGTAGTAGTCAGTATAGAGTCAGTAGCCAGTATAGAGTCAGTAGTCAGTATAGAGTCAGTAGTAGTAGTAGTAGTAGTACTATTATACTTGGACTCTGAATTATACCAATAATTAAACGATGCATGGGCAGCAACACCATGGCCTGATTGATACTCCTCCTGCATCCACAACCTTCGCTGGTACTCGTCGAGGACAATCCTCATTGTCTTCAGCTCCTGCTTTTTCGTTTCTGTGTTGGTATCTGTTGACTGTTTAGGCTGTAGTAATCCAAGATTTGGACAAGACTTATGTCTTGGCGCCAAATGCACTTTCCTCGTCGGACACCAGAGTATGAGAGCCATCTTCAATTCCATTCTTTGTAGAGTGAGAGACCTCTGATGCGCCACCTCCCCCATATACTCCAATGGTACTAGGTACTAGGTACTATGACACTATGATAGTGTTCATGTTGATGCGGGTTACCAACCTTCATAAACTGGAACCGTGTGTTATTGGTCTCCAACATCTCTTAATTGTAGAACTTCAGTAGTAGTCTTTTATCACTTACTCAGCTTCTTTGCGATCAAACCAAGAAGCCAGTGATCTCTTGTAACAATTGATACCTTCAAACATGATCGGGATCCCAGATGTATAGTTCTCCTTGGAGTCCAGTCCGGTGTTCCAATTGGAACTCTTTCTATTCCCGAAACCTAACCGAAACTCTTTCTATTCCCGAAAGCCAGTCAGAACTTTTCTATTCCTGGAAACACTCAGGTTTCAAATCTCATTCGGTCTCAAGGACCGTCTCCATCCCAATGAACCAGATGGGACCTTCGGATCGTCATTCCGAGTTATGCTGAGTGATACATTCATCATGCATATTACCTGGTTTCATCTGCACTCTGCATTCCTAGACATGTGAGCCTGGTAACGTAAGTTATCTGCTGAGAAACAGGAGCCGCGGGTGGGAACTCGCTGTCTCTGACCGCAGTCACTCACGTGATTGTGGTCATGTGAAGGCTCACACCAAAATAAGCTCCCGCTGTTTTATAACACCACCAAAATTATTATCAACTGAGGGGGACATACCAAGATACCTCCCAAAACCAAACCCATCAATATTATTAATGTAGAGGTACTGATGTTTACTGAGAACTTGGACTAATTCTCTTCATCATCGCGTCCTGCACACACTGATTGTCAGCTCCCAAATTCAACAATTTGGACCACCAAAGACGGGCCCACGGTAGACGGGATGGCTTTATATACAGGTCACACAAACCATAGGAATCATGAGTTATTTCTGAGACCTTAAATATCATAGGAGGTGTGGTTTTGGTTTTTTGATGATTCCAAAGACCAGAAATATCAACAATACTCCCCAGAAAATTAGTATTATGAAGAGACTAAGCAGTACTTAGACTGTATTTCTCCACATAGAGTACCTGAGAGTACCAGAAAGTACCTCAGAGACCTTAGAGAGACCTTAGGAGTACATGGATGACCTTAGTATTTCTCAGATACCGTAGTATGAGGAAGACTCAACACTTAGAGTACCCTCTCCTTGAGTCATGGTCTAACTCTCGAAATCTCATCAACATATAATGCAGTCATCAGACATACCCAAAGCTTGCAGATAAGACATTATAAAGACTTGGACCACCAAAGAAGTTCTTAGGTAAGCACAGAAGTGAACAAGAAGTTCTTAGGTATGAACGGAGGTCATAAAGAATTCAGAATTCAGAATTCAGAATTCATTACGATGAACTTCAAGGATATCAAAAAGCAAAGGGAGCAGAGAAAAGAAAAGGTGAAGAGAAAAGACAAAGAAAAAGAAAAAAAAAAGAAAAATTGGGGGATGATTTTTGGGGAGGGACGGTCGCCTTTTATAGACGTTCGCGGTTCTCTCCCCGCCCAGTTTATTTGCAGCCACCAGCCATACAGGAACGCCACCCTGCGAAATATATAAACTCCCGAATCCCCCCTCCAATAATCCCCAAATTTTAGTTATGAAAAAAGAACATCCCTTTTAGAGGCCAGGACCTCACCACCATACATTCTTGGTTTACCTTTATATTCGCAATATAAAGTGTGTGATACCGAGGAACTTTATGATTATGGACAGACTACTCTGTTGACCAATTGACAATCGTTACAAGGTGGCTTCTTGGGCACGAAATCCGACTGGACTCTGACCAATCACTTAAGGGAACACGCTGTTGAAGTTGGTCTACGTCGGACCAGAAAGGACCAGACGTGATATGAAATACCTTAAGGTCCCTTTGGGATTGCCCTTTTGGGAAATCCGTACACCCCTAAGATTCTGCGACTTCAGACTTGGAACGGTACTTAAGATACACTCGATGAACCGCACATTTGGAACATTCAAAAAAGGGACTTGGCAAATATAAAAAAAAGATTGCAGCACCACAATTTCACACATGGTCTCCCACTGCATTACTCACTGTGGCCCTAAGTGGCTTGACTAACGTTGATCGGACGGGAAACAGTACTTTTCACTTGGTATGGCCGCAACCGGAAGTGAAAAACGCCAGGATTGTCCCACCAAAACGTTGAAAAGTATCACAGGTCAACCTCTCCAACTTGAAATTGCCGAAAAAGACTTATTTGGTAATAATAATTTAGTACTCAGCAGGATTCAACAGTATTCAGCAGTCTTAAAAAGTACCAAACGTATCAACAAACTAAGTCTTAACCAGTCATAACCAGTCTCAAACAAGTCATTAACGAATTGAACCAGTCTTGAACAAGAGTCAAACAAGAGTGAACAAAGTAAGTTCTAGACAGTCTTAGGAAGTCTTAAACAGTGTTCAATAGACTGACTCCACTGGACCACCTTTCCTAACAAGCCAATGGAATGAGATCTGTCCTTATCACAGATCCACTGTCTGATCAAATACTCCAATAACCTGATAAGTAATTCTGTCATGAAGAAGTGAATTGGAGCCATGTGCGGGCATTGTGAACAGAGGCTTATAGTGTCATTAAAATAGGAGTGGTTCCAAGGAGTAGTGTTGAATCCATACCAGCATCAACTGTTTTACCCGTCGGTATAACACCAAGAATTTTTGTTAGAATGGTCAGTTGGAATGGCCAGCAATGCCGGATCATTAATACTTCCCTTAGTGGTGGTCATAGATCGGCTCCTGAATAGGACACAACTTACCACAATAAGCTGACAATAAGGACAGATATCAAGACGGATATTAAGACCAGAACATCAGGACTAAATTACCATTACACCGGAGCTGGTTGAGCACAAGCGTTTGTTGATGGTGTTGAGGACCTTGTCCAAGTTGGGAAGAATGGGAAGAATACACCACACAAAGTGCGGCTCGGTGCTGGACACTGCTTCATTAATACCGATAACTGCTCCTTATGCTTCTGCGTCACCATCGTCAACTTGCTATTGGTGGAGCTGTTTTCCTCGCTAATAAAGCCGTGGATAAAGGCATTGGATGAGCCTGAAAACAAGCCGAGGGTCTGGCCGCTCACAGGGTCCTTATTTTTGGAGAGCCAATCGGTGGTATTATACTCCACAGGTCCAGCATAATGGTTGATAGTCAAGCCACTTCTCAACTTGTTGGACCTGAACTGGTGATGCTTTTCATTCCCAAAATCATCGGTCAATTTGTCCACAAATAACCGGTCCGATGATTTGGGCATGATACATTGTTCGGGAGGTGCTAAAATACTCCCATGTGGTCTGGCCTGATCAAGCCAATGGATCTTTATCTGATTGGAATCCAATAGTCATAGCTAGATGAGGATGGATGGATCTAGAAGGATGTGGAATGATGGATCTAGAGGGATGTGGAACTGGAGGAACCGTTATGAAGAAGTGGATAGTACTAGAAGAAGAACTGGATGAAGAACTGGATGAAGAACTGCATGAAGAACTGGTTGGATGGGACACGCGATGGAAATCTACTGGTCTTCATTACGACAGACCGAATGGTAGTAACAACATCACGAAGGGGAGGGTGGCTGGTATAGCAAGGCGTCAGGGTGGCTGGATGGGGTTTTTTCCAGATCGGGCCGAAATTGGAACGGACGCAGAAGATGCAAAAAGTGGAGTGCACGCATGGAGAGTTATATCTTTTTAATTAGAGGGGGCGTGCGCAAACCGTCGTCAAGCCCTCTCAAGATCAACCATGCACATTTTCCAAAACCACTCCCACGCTGGTTTGCCTTTAGGATCCAGCGCAGTATCCTAATTAGACTTAATTGATTGCATTGAGTTTACGAGCGGGTAAACCAGCCAGAATTGGGCAGGGGTCCGTTTAGTGGTGGATCTGGTGGTAGCTTTTCGCGGTACTACTTCTGGTGCTAGTTTTCGTGGTAGTAAGGGAGATTTGTTTGGTACTTGGCCAATTTTAAGGCTCAGAAGAGTACAACAAGATCATGGATAGTGTATGGTATAGTATAGAGTATGATATAGTTTAGTGTATGGTATAGTATAGAGTATGATATAGTTTAGTGTATGGTATAGTATAGAGTATGGTATAGTTTAGTGTATGGTATGGCATGGAGTAGTGTAGTAGGGAGTAGCGTAGTAGGGAGCAGTGTATAGCACTATATAGCAGTGTCTAGTATAGTATATAGGGTAGAGTATGGTATAGAGTACAATATAGTATAGTATAGTATAGGATGGGGTTTAGAGTACAGAGTATAGAGTATAGTATAGAGTATAGTATAGAGTATAGTATAGAGTGTGGAGCAGTGGATGTATAAATAGTATGGAGTAGTATGAAGTGGTAATATAGGTATAGTTCATGAAGTGATAGTAGGGAGTAAAGTGAAGAGTAGTATGGAGGACGGACAGTGCATTGACTGGCATGTCTCTCGGAAAACGGAACCGTGGTCAGATAGCCATAGTACTGGAGAGTGGGAGACCAACATAGAATCACAGAATAGCTAGGCAAACAAATTGGGCCAGTAGATAGATTACAGAAACGGCAGAAACGGCAGAGATGGCAGAAAGACGATAGAAAGAGCAGAGAGCAGAAGAGAGCAGAAAAACCAGCAGAAAACCGCAGAAAGACCAACAATATTGAGACTCAGCCCATAGTAAAAAAATGAAAAAAGGGAATAATTCAAAGGGTCCAAACCCTTAACAATTGGAGTTAACAGCAGAAAGCCACATTCACCGAGTTGTTCGTGTTAGTGAGCGCACCAGACGTGGAGTGGAGTTGAATTACTGCTAAGATGATTGTTCATGGCATATGGAGTGTACACTACCCACTGTCCACTGCATCGGTGACAGATCAAGACCATTGTAGCTTGTTACCACATTGTTCTCAGACACTAAGCGAAGAGGTTATGTGAAATTGCAACCACGTGGCAGCCAGGACTTTGTTGGTATACTGACTATTCTATGTATGAGCCAGCCGTACAATGCCATGCAGTGCGACGCAAGATAGTGGAGGGAAACGGCATAGACAGCAGGGAAACGCGCACTTTCCCCGCCAACCCTAGTAAAAAGAGGGAAAAAACCAGGAAAAAAAAGGGAAAAAAACTAGCGAAAAAGAGAGAAAAAAAGGAAGAAAACAGGCAAAAAGAAAACAGAAAGAAAACTAACTTCCATATTTGGAAATCAAACTGGTCCATCCAATCAGGGTTCACTGTACTCACCGATAAAATGATATGGTAAGGTGGGAGGTGGGAGGTGGGAAGTGAATAAATAGTAAATCTGTAAGTGTAAGTGTAAGTGTCAGTGAGTATATCGTAAATATGTGAGTGAGTATATCGTAAATCTGTGAGTGAATGAGTGAAGACTGAGAACTCGGAAATCAAAGAATAAATAGTGGTGCATGGAGGAGCCGAATACGGGGCGGAACGTTTATAATTGCCCTAAGCCAGAGATACGCAGTCTCTTGCGAAGGTGTGAGTCTCGCATAGACTTTATTGTCCTGTGTCCTTATATCGTGAATCCAAGGTATGGTGTATGTTCGATATTGTAGAGCTCATTGTGATGTATTGTAGTGCGTAGTTCTTATTGTGCCCATTGTAATGCTGTATTATGTGATGTATTATGTGGTGTATCATGATGCTTAGTGTGTTCTAATTGTAGTGCGAGACTCATTATGGAGGCTTGGAGGATTGAGAATTGGAGTATTAGAAAATTGGAGTATTAGAAAATTGGAGGATCAGAAAATTGGACATTAGAAAATGAAAAAAAAAAGTAGATGGTGCATTGGAGTGTCGTGCGATCTAAGGTCTTGTGAGGGTCTTGTGAGGGTCTTGTGAGGGTCTTGTGAGGGTCTTGTGAGGGAATTGTGAGGGAATTGTGAGGGAATTGTGAGACTACTGAGGGCATGTGAGGGTATGTAGGGGCTACAGCATTGTCAAAGCGCACTTTCGCCGGACCTGCAGCAAGTACACTGTTTTTCAAAACTATTCAAACCCGCGCGGCTATTGTTTTAAACCACACTAGCAAAATTAAAACAAACCGATAATTTAAAAACTTTTGTACTTATGACTTAAATATTGCTAAGGATCAAGGATTTGAAATAAACTGTTTATGTGAAGTCTTTATTAAATATCAAAAAAACAGTAACTTTTCGAATTATTGGATTGTTCAATTTTGCTAGTGTGGTTTGAAACATTTTGCCGCGCTGGTTTGAATAGATTTGAAAAACACTGTAGAGCCGTCGCAGGGAACGCAGTGGGGTCTAAAAAGCGTCTCTATGCAGAACCGCAGCACACCCAAATAAGCATTCTTCGCTTTTGCCTTCTTTTGCCTTCTTTTGCCTTCTTTTGCATTCATGTGGATGCAGCCACAGTGAAGAAGAACTGGACGGTGAATAGAGGGAATATTGAATTGAGAATGGGGAGAGAGAATAGAGAGAATAAAGAATGGGGAGTTGAGAATAGAGAGAATAGTGAATGGGGAATAGTGAATGGGAAGAGAATAGAAGTGAGGCACAGAATTGAAGGAAAATGGTGGAATACAGGAAGGAAAAATCGGTTAAGGTATTTACTGGATGAGTTTTATTGGAGGAGTTTTTACTGGTAGATAGTGGTAGATAGTGGTGATTACTGGCGTATACTAGTGGATACTAGTGGATACTGGGTAATCCCTGGATGGATTTGGTCTGGGTTGGTAAATTTGGTGGATTTGGATTTTGAATTTGGTGGATTTGGACCTTGATGGATCTGGACTTTGTGAGTCTGCTAATTTTGGTGGGTATTGGCTGACTCCGGTGGACTTTGGCGCACTTTTTGTGGTCGTAACGTCAAGAGCCGAAGGTGCAGGTGGAATTGGTAAGATCTCGAAACAAAGAACTCAGGCTGCCGGGGTGCAGGAAGATCAGGCTCATGCAACAAGGTAAGTCTACAGTCTAAAGGCTTTGTGGCCCGGAACAATGGGCCTTCAGGTCTCTGGTGAACATAGGCGTTGTACCGGGATCAAGAATTCGGCGTTTCTTGCCCGATCTTATATATCCTCGCTCGGCCCCTTTTTCCAGCCGTTTTAGAGCCCCAATGAAAGCCTCCTGCTTGATCTTATCCTCGTTTGTTGCAGCCCTTGCTGCGGCAGACTCATCGAATCCATGGGTCTTTTACGTCAAGGTGGAAGATGATTTCCTACCTCTTTCTGGCAATTATTATCACGCCAAGTCTGATGCCAGCTTTTTATCTTATGGGAAACCGGAAGCTGTGCCCACGGAATTTACCTTTGAAAATGGCTATGCGTTCTCTACCAATACATCTACGCCGGGCTACTTGGGGATTCGTGACCCCATAGTGCTGTTTGGCCCCTCCAGCCCTAGAACGCGCTTGGACTTGGACTCCCACCGGAAAATCCGGGAACATGTGTTTTTTTCGTGTATACTGCCAGACGGCTCGGTCAATGCCATCACCAGTGGAAAGGTGGACTCTTCGTGTTTCGAGGTGGACCTCTACCTCTTTCCGTATGATCGTGCGACTGGCTTGGCTGCGAAAGAAAATGGAAAACTCTACAAGAGGGAGATTCCCTCTCTGCCTCCGCTGAACCTCTCCATCTCCTACAACGTGCCTTCGCCTGAGTCTAGCTTTGCAGTTGCTTCAAAAAATGGTGCCTCTATACCATTGAGTGTCTCCGAGCCCCCAAAGCTGTTTGATGCTTATAGCTCTTTGCAAATGGCTGCGGTCTCTGCTTCTCGCGCAGCTAGATATGGCGAGCCCAGGTACTCCAACTCGAGTATGTCCAGTGGTCAGTCCAGTCAATTTTTGCAGATTCAGTCCAGTCAATCTTTGCAAATTCAGTCGAGTCAGTCAAGTCAATCTTTGTCAAGTCAGTCTGTGAACTCTTTGCAATTGTCTTCTGGAGCATCTGCTTCAATTGCTGTCTCTTCCAGTTCTGTCTCTTCCAGTGCTGTCTCTTCAAGTGCTGTCTCTTCAAGTGTTGGCTCCTCTAATGTTGGATCATCAAATGTCGTGAACTCTGGCTCTTCAGTATCAAACATGCCTAGCTCTTACCAATCTTCAAGCATGGTTAGTGCTTCAAACCCTGCCAGTTCTTCTGTTATTTCATCGGTTGGATCTTCAGTCTCAAATGCTGTCGTTTCTTCAGCTTCAAATTCGGTTGGTCCTTCAGTCTCGAATTCTCAAGGCTCCTCTGCCTCAAATTCAGTTGGTTCTTTGGCCCCAAGTTCGGTTGGGTCAAGCTCAATTTTGGCTAGTGCTGCTTCATACTTGGCTAGTGCACCATACTCGGTTAGTGTTTCATCGGCCAGTGTTTCTGACCCAGAAATGCCTGTCTCTCCTGGTTCTTCGGGCATTGTTGGTGCCTCCAGATACTCGAGATACTCCAATACGTCAGATGCATCTTCACAGCTGATGTCCTTGCAACTGTCGGATTCGGCCATACTGTCGGATTCTGTGATACTGTCTGGTGCCTCCACTTCTCAACTGTTTGCGCCTTCTGACTCCAGCATGGTCTCGAACCCGTCTAGTCTGGATGTTCTGTCTGGCTCTTCTGTCTCAATCCTCCAGTCGTCCTCGGTGCTTCAGTCGTCTTCGGTGCCTCAGTCGTCTTCGGTTCTTCAGTCGTCGTCAAATATGCCTGGCTCTTCCTCAAATATGGCTGGGTCTTCTCAGGACTCTTACAGTGTGTCACTGCCTTCCAGTGCAAACACAATTGCTTCCAGCTCAAACTATGGTCTGCAATCCTGGGTTCTGTCTGATTCTTTCATATTTTCTGGATCCTCACAATTGTCTCAGTCAATGTCCCAGTCAGTGTCTCAATCAATGTCCCAGTCAGTGTCTCAGTCTATGCCACTACCATCAGTTTCTCAGGTCTCGGTGTCCCAGTCTTCTAATGGTGCTTCGATATCTGTTTCGGTTTCTGTGCCTGGTGCTCTGTCTATTTCAGTGTCTGACTCTATGTCTGTTTCAGTGTCTGACTCTATGTCTGTTTCAGTGTCCGCTCCAATGTTTGGCTCTTCTGGTGGTTCGGTGCGTCATGTGTCCATACCGTCGATTCTGACTGACCCTGCGGCCTTGAACCTTGTTGCTCCCAGATCTTTGACATCGCACATGGCTTGGTCTTCGGGTTCTGCCTACTCGAACTCGTCTGGTGTTCTCCATTCTTCGTCTGGAGTTTCCATGTCGTCTGTTTCGAGTGTCCAAGGATATTCTGCCTCCAGTGTCCCAGGATCTTCAATTTCGATTTCTGGATCCTCCGTTTCGAGTGTTCCCGGATCTTCAGTCTCGGTTCCAGGAATAATCTCAAGTGATTCAGGATCTTCTATTTTGGTTATGGGTTCTTTGAGTACACCAGTTTCTTCTGTTTCTGGTTACTCTAGATCTTCGAGCGTGCCAGGATCTTCTATTTCCAGTGTACCAGGAGCTTCCATCTCGAGCATGCCAGGATCTTTAGTGTCGAGCGATTCTGGATCTTCAGTGTCGACTTCAGGGCTCTCGTCCTTTGGATCTTCAGTTCCTGGATCATCTGAGTCTTTGAAAATGACCATTTCTTCGGGATCCTCAGTCTCTTCAGTCTCTTCAGTCTCTGGATCTTCATCTGTTGCTGGATCTTCATCTGTTGCTGGATCTTTGTCCATTGCTGGATCTTCTGCCTCCTTGGTTTCTGCTGCTCCAAGATCCGTCTCAAGCTTGGCTTGGTCTTCTGGATCGTCCTACTCGAATCAGTCCAGCATTGGAGCATCTTCGGTTCCTGGATATTCCGTTGCTTCTGGATCTTCAAATGTCCCAGGATCTTCTAGTATTCTAGGATCGTCCAGTATTCCTGACTTCTCTGGATCTTCTAGTATTCCTGGTTCCTCTGGCTTCTCTGTCTCGAACCCTGCTGTTTCAACTGGATCTTCGAGTATTTCGGTGGCCTATAGCTCGTCCATACTGATGCCTGAATCTTCTGACTCTTCTGGCTTCTCTGGGTCTCTGAGTGTGTCTGCTTCTTCCGTGTCTTCTGGATCTTCCGTGTCATCTGGATCTTATGGATCTTCTGTGTCATCTGTGTCTTCCGGATCTCATGTGTCGTCTGGATCTTATGGATTTTCTGTGTCGTCTGGATCTTTGAGTGTGCCTGGCTCCTCGGTATCTTCCGGCCAAGTTGTGTCTTCCGTCACGAGTCTTGCTGCACCTTCCGTCTCAAGCATCTCAGGATATTCCGGGTCTTCAAACGTGCCAGGCTCGTCATCACTGATAGGTTCTATGGCTCCCAGATCTTTGACTCCACAAATATCTTGGTCCTTTTCGAACACTTCAAAGGCCGCCAGCTCCATGCCAATTGGTTCAAGCTCTAGTTCTTTACCTATTGGTTCTAGTTCTTTGCCTATTGATTCTAGTTCTGTGTCAATTGGGTCTAGTTCTTTAGCTATTGGTTCTAGCTCTACTCCGGTGTCAATGTCGGCTGATTCTTCCGGATTCGCCTCGAGCTTCTCAAGTGCTCCAGTCTCTGGGTCTCTGAGTGTGTCTGCTTCTTCCGTGTCGTCTGGGTCTTATGGGTTTTATGGATCTTCTGTATCGTCTGTGTCGTCTGGATCTTCTGTGTCATCTGGATCTTATGGATTTTCTGTGTCGTCTGGATCTTTGAGTGTGCCTGGCTCCTCGGTATCTTTCGTCCAAGTTGTGTCTTCCGTCACGAGTCTTGCTGCTCCTTCCGTCTCGAGCATGTCAGGATATTCTTTGTCGAGTATATCAAGATATTCCGGGCCTTCAAACGTGCCAGGCTCGTCATCACTGATAGGTTCTATGGCTCCCAGATCTTTGACTCCACAAATATCTTGGTCCTTCTCGAACACTTCAAAGGCCGCCAGCTCCATGCCAATTGGTTCAAGCTCTAGTTCTTTACCTATTGGTTCTAGTTCTTTGCCTATTGATTCTAGTTCTGTGTCAATTGGGTCTAGTTCTTTACCTATTGGTTCTAGCTCTACTCCGGTGTCAATGTCGACTGATTCTTTCGGATTCGCCTCGAGCTTCTCAAGTGCTCCAGTCTCCGGCTTGTCTGGCTTCTCCAGTGACTCTTCAGTTAGTGCCTCTTCGGTCAGCACATCTGGTGTGTCTATGTCTTCAGTCTCAAGCTGGTCTGGTGTATCTATGTCGTCTGATTCAAGCATGCCTTCGTTGTCTTTACTAGCTGGAATATCTTCAGTGTCAGTGTCTTCTGACTCAGTCTCAATGCCAGGCTCTTCGGTCTCTGTCTCAGTGCCAGTGTCTTCGGATTCAGTCGCTTCTGGTTCAGTCACCTCTGGTTCAGTCACCTCTGGTTCAGTCACCTCTGGCTCTAGTTATTCCGGGTCTTCAAACGTGCCAGGCTCGTCACCACTGATGGTTTCTATGGCTCCCAGATCTTTGACTCCACAAATATCTTGGTCCTTCTCGAACACTTCAAAGGCTGCCAGCTCCATGCCAATTGGTTCAAGCTCTAGTTCGTTACCTATTGGTTCTAGTTCTTTGCCTATTGGTTCTAGTTCTTTGCTTACTGATTCTAGTTCTTTGCTTATTGATTCTAGTTCTTTGCCTATTGATTCTAGTTCTGTGTCAATTGGGTCTAGTTCTTTACCTATTGGTTCTAGCTCTACTCCCGTGTCAATGGTGTCTGATTCTTCCGGATTCGCCTCAAGTTTCTCAAGTGCTCCAGTCTCGGGTTTGTCTGGCTTCTCCAGTGACTCTTCAGTTAAGGCCTCTTCGGTCAGCACATCTGGTGTGTCTATGTCTTCAGTCTCGAGCTGGTCTGGTGTATCTATGTCGTCTGATTCAAGCATGCCTTCGGTGTCTTTACTAGTTGGAATGTCTTCAGTGTCAGTGTCTTCGGACTCAGTCTCAATGCCAGGCTCTTCGGTCTCTGTCTCAGTGCCAGTGTCTTCGGATTCAGTCACCTCTGGTTCAGTCACCTCTGGCTCTAGTTTCTCGGTGTCTTATGCTTCCATATCATCTGTTTCTGGTCCGTCTGCCTTGAACTTGAAGTTGAAATGGTCGTCTGGTTCTTCATTTGCAAATACATCTGGTGTTCTGCAATCGTCTGCTCCAATTGCTTCACCATCTACTCAATATGGTGTGTCCATATCGTCAGTGTCAAGCATTCCAGGCTCGGTGAGTGTTCCAGCTTCAGTCAGTGTTCCAGCTTCAGCCAGTGTTCCAGTCTCAGTATCAAGCATACCTGGATCTTCTGGCTCTTCTGGATCTCTGAGCGTGCCAGGCTCGTCAGGATACTCGAGTGGTTCTGGATCTTCCATATATTCAGGCATGTCATCTTCAGGATCTTCCAGATATGCTAGTGTGTCGTCCTCAGGATATGCTAGTGTGTCGTCGAGTGTGCCAGGGTCTATGTCAATGGCTGCTTCGATATCTGTGCCAACTCCAGGTTCGGTATCTTTAAGCACGTTTGGCTCATCCTCTTTGGTCTCAGGAGTTTCGGTCTCAGGAGTTTCAGTCTCTTCCGTTTCGATGTCTGTTTCGGTTCCTTCTGCGTCGATGTCTGTTTCTTCCGTTTCGTTCGTTTCATCTATGTCGAGCTTGGCTTGGTTGTCGGGATCTTCCTATGCAAATACGTCTAGCGTTGGATCATCTGCTCCGGTTGCTTCCATGTCTTTAGCTTCGAATCCTAGCCAGTCAATCTCGTCAATTCCGGGCTCCTCACTTCAAGGATCTTCTTCAGGATACTCTGCATCTTTGACACTGGTTGGTGCTTCCAGCTCCTCTGGAATCTCTGGAATCTCTGGAATCTCTGGAATCTCTGGAATCTCCGGAAGCTTCTCTGGACCAAGTGTTTCGGGCTCTTCGGTATTCTCTGCCATTTCAAGCTCTGGATCCTCAATCCAGTTTGTCTCTTCGAGTGTGACAGTGTCTTCTGCTTCTTTGAGCATTTCGGCTGCTTCCATATCTACAGCTGTATCTGGATCTGAATCCAAATCTACAGGTGTATCTGGATCTGCATCCATGTACTCAAGTGTGTCGGAACCTTCTTCCATATACTCAAGTGATACAAGGTCCATCTCTGGCTACTCTGGCTCTTCGGCATCCTGGGGACTGTCTGATTCCGTATCAGTGACCCTGTTTGCATCTAGTTCAGTTACACTGTTCCCTTCCAGCTTGGCTCCAAAAATGCACTGGGCTTCTGGCCTGTCTTTCTCCAATGTGTCGAGCATTCAGAGTGGATGTACTTCCAAGTATCAAGCCGGTGCATCTTTGGTTTCAAGCATGCCTGGAAGTTCAGGAAGCTTAGGAAGTTCGGGAAGTTCGGGAAGTTTGGGAAGTTTGGGAAGTTTGGGAAGTTCGGGAAGTTCTGGCTCTTCTATTTCTGCTGCGCCTGTATCCAGCTCTTCCGTCCCAAGCATATCTGTGTCTTTGTCAAGCACTCCAGGATCTTTGAGTGTTCCAGAATCTTCGTCAAGCATTCTGATATCTTCTGGATACTCAAGTGGACCTGTCTCTGGATACTCAAGTGGGCCTGTTTCCTCAGGTTCAAATTCGGTGCCTTATGGATCCTCAAGCACATACGGCTCTTCTATCTTGTTGTCGTCAGATGTCTCCAGCTCTACATCTATAAGCATACCTGGGTCTTCAAGTCTGTCTGATTCTTCTATATCTAAGACGGGAGTCTCTTCAGCTACAGGTGTCTCTTCAATGACTGGTGGATCTGTCTCATCGATGGTCTGGGCTTCTGGGTCTTCATACTCGAATGCTTCGAACATTGGATCTGCTACTGCTTATGTTGCTTCGATTTCAAGCATTCCAGGATCTTTGAGTGTTCCAGGATCTTCGTCAAGCATTCTGATATCCTCTAGATACTCAAGTGAATCTGTCTCTGGATACTCAAGTGGATCTGTCTCTGGATACTCAAGTGGGCCTGTTTCCTCAGGTTCAAATTCGGTGCCTTATGGATCCTCAAGCACATACGGCTCTTCTATCT
>NKZO01001681.1:0-33994 GCA_002370185.1 Metschnikowia sp. 01-655c1
TATAGTATAGTATTTGAGTATAGTATAGTATTTGAGTATAGTATAGTATTTGAGTATAGTATAGTATTTGAGTATAGTATAGTATTTAAGTATAGTATTTAAGTATAGTACAGTAGTATAGTATTAGAGTGCTGGACTCTTGGTCACGTCAGTACTCAGTGCTCTGTTAGATTCTAGTTACTTCAATTTACTCTGCTTACTATGTGCACTCGCTGATGACCCCAGAGGGAGGAATCGAACCACTTAAATAGTCAGCCAGTCGTTGGCAGCTGCTTGAAGAAAAATTCTTTATATTCCTCCTGGTACCTCGTACAATGGTGAATGAGGGACGGCATTATGATGTTGCCATCAGAGATAAACAGCGTAGGCTCAAAAACTAAAATAGGTAGAGGGTAACCTATGCTGGATCTAACAGTATAAGTCATTCTTGAGAACAGTGTAGAGTAGTAGTATACCATGTAGTAGTACTATAATGGTAGTAGTACTATAATGGTAGTAGTACTATAATGGTAGTAGTACTATAGTACAGACTGGTACTATTTTGTAGTAGTACTATAAGGTCAACTGGCACCTCATAGCTTCGTCAAGACCTCTTATAATATCCAAGTTTTGCGGTCTTCTAAACGAAGGTAGATGTTTTCTTATAGTGAGACGGAACAGACTGTCTAGTGTTAGTCACCAGTCTATGTCTAGATAGTCCACTGAGTCAGAGAAGCTTGGATCAAAGCAGATACTGATGGATGGTCAACTGTTCTCTATACCCTATCCACTTTAAGGCTTGTAGTGCACTATAATGAGCTAGCCTTACTACTACCAGTAGCTAAGCCTAGTATTCTGTCCAGTAGCTTAGTCAGTAGCTTAGTCAGTAGCCAAGCCTAAGTCTAGGTGACTAGTGTCACTTCTGTAAAGTCAGAATCGTGCTCATCCACTCACCTATCCCACCACATCAATATGGCGTCAATAGGTGAGGTGCTCTTAGTTTCCTATATTGACTAGAGTCTATTCAATTGCCTTTGCTTCCTTCATCTTGCCAAGCAACTCGTCCACACTGCTGACAATCACACCTGCCGTTCTCTTGGGAGGCTCCTCCACCTTCAACGTTTGCAACCGCGAGGCGATGGAAACACCCAAGTCATCGGCCTTGAGCTTCTCCAATGGCTTCTTCTTGGCCTTCATGATATTGGGCAACGATACGTAGCGCGGCTCGTTCAACCGCAAGTCCGTGGTCACCACCATGGGCAACTTGGCGCGCAACGTGTCGGATCCTCCATCCACTTCCCTGGTCACCTGCACCTGGTCGCCCACGATCTCCACCTTGGAGGCGTTGGTGGCCTGGGGCCAGTTCAAGAGTCCGGCCAACATCTGGCCGGTTTGGTTGGCATCATCATCAATGGCTTGTTTTCCAAGGATAATCAAGTTCGTGCCCTCTTTTTCTGCCACCTTCTGCAACATCTTGGCCACAGTTAAAGGCTCGATTTCCTGCTCACCAACATCCACCAAAGTGGTCGAATCTGCGCCTTTGGCGAGCGCCGTACGCAATTGGTCCTGAGCCTTGGTGGGTCCTATGGAAACGGCATGGATTTTCTGCACCAAGTCCTTGTTGGCTTCTCTGATCCTTAGAGACTCCTCTAGGGCAATGTCACAAAAGGGGTTCATACTGAACTTGATACCTTTTGTCTCCACGCCGGTTCTGGCCTTGTTGATTCTGGGTTTGAGAGCATAGTCAATCACCCGTTTCACGGGCACGAGGATGTTCAACTTGGTCATGCTGGTGTGTAGATCGTGGCCGAAATTTTTCTCGCGCCGGTCCGGAGCGCTATATGCAGGTCGCAAGTATAAACCTCCAACACCATCACCAACACCACCACCGTCAACTTACCATTAGTAATCTTTATCTGCCGATCTTATTGGGACTCTGTAGTAACCAATCATATTGCAGATGGTTCTTTTTTCGAGTCTCCTTTTTCTGGTACATCCCTCTGTCTTGATATATCCATCTGTCTTGGTCTCACGGTTATGTGCCCTGTTCCAGGCTCCAGTCATACCGATCTACTCAACCAAAACTCCAACGATACAAGTTAAGTATACCATTTCATCTGCCCGAGTAACATTGATCAGTATGACGGAGTTCATATGGTTGACATTGGTTAGTATCAGGTACCATGTTACAAGTACCGGGTATCAAGTACCAAGTATCAAGTACCATTTCAGTATGTCCACCAGTCACTTGTCCATTGGTATCGTACTCGATGTGACCAAATAATGCATGAACAGTCTGGAATAGTTTGGACAGTTTGGACAGTTTGGTGTAGTACACTTTCAGTACTTTGATGATCGTCCATTGGAATGCTTAAGTCCAGTATAATGACCATTTCGATTAGTATTATGGATGTCCATTGGTCAGTATGTACCGTTGATTATTGACCATTCCAATTAGATCACGTTGTCAGTATCTAGGGTGCCATAATATCCAGTATTTGATTGACCATTTTCGAGTCATTCTTTGATAGACCGTTTTGGGTCATTATTAGGATGTAATCATTTGTCCAGCATTGCACTTCCCTTCCATTCAATTCTCCTTGATTTTTGTATTGACCATTCCAGAGACCATTTCAGAATTGATATTCCAAAGACCATTCCAGATATTCGTTCATTTCCACTTCCGGATTCCTCACTTGGTATCTCTTGCCGCAGTATTGCATCCTCTCTTCAGCCAATTCAGCGTTGGGTGCTTCAGCGTTGGGTGCTTCAGCGTTGGATACCTCAATTTGTCGCTTGTTTAGCGACTGGAGAGCCTGTTTCTCTGCTTCATCTTCTCGATACGGGCCTTGAGCTGTGCAGTCACTTCAGCAGCCTTTCTCCAGTTCTCCTCTTCTCCCGTGGAATCAGAGTACTCACGTGATATGGCCACGGGCTCGAATTCCAGACTCAGCCCGTGCGCCTCTTCTCGGTCCGATGTGGCCATTTTGCCCTCTATAGACATGCGGTCCACGCGGGAACTGAGCTCTTGCAGAGAGATTCTTTGCTGGCTCTTTTCGGGCAGTTTGAACGGAGACCGGCTCAACTTCTCCGGGTACGACGAGAGCAACGGCTGCACCTGTGCAGTGCTCTGCTGCAACTTCAACATCTCGATGGTTTGCTCTAAGCTCTTGATTTTCAACTTGGCGTTTTCGAGGTCGCTGCTCATGCGCATGATCTGCGTATCCTTTTGTTTGACCATTAGCCCAGCACTGGACATTTCCGTTTGGTTCTGCTTCAAGGATTCGGATAAATAGGCGTTTTCTTCTTTGAGGGTGGAGATTTCACTGTGCAACGAGCTTTGTGCACTTTTGACCTGCGCCAAGTTCTCTTTTAAAGCCTGGTTCTCCTCCATTAGTGCCTGAACCGTTTCCTTATGAACTGAAATAGGAACTGACGAAGGGTCGGGCCGCCCAATACTTTCACGGGCGTCCCGTTTGTCCAGACGTCCTGCACCCTGCCCCACGGACGGCGAGATCAACAGCCGGCCCGTGAAACTCTTGACTGGCACCCTGGAAGCGTCTCTTTTGGCCGGAGATGTCGCTAGGCGTTTGCTAGGAATAGCCGAACTCTCTCTGGGCTTCGTTTCCGGCCGTAAGGCCGGCACCTTGGGTGCAGGGGCAGAAGCTCTCACCCCAGAGCTGGTGCTTTTGGTGGCCTTCACCGTCACGTCCTCAAACACCTTCTTCACCTTCTGCAACCTGTTATCGTCGACCTTCTCAAGGAACGCCTTCAACTCCCTTTCCCCGGTGATTTTCATTAGCGTGCCGATCATTTCCGTGGATGCCTGACGGATGGGTTCCTGCGAGTCCGACAAGAGCTTGACCCCGACCTCCATTATAAAGTCCACCTGCGCTGATTTGGGAACCACCGTAGTATTCTTCAAGCACCGCTGGAGGTAGTTCGTGGCGGAGATCTTCACCTGCGGCGTCTTATGTTTCATACCCTCAAGCGTATCGTCCAACACATCGGAAAGCGACGAAACAGCAAAGAGGGCATCCAACGCATTGGCCAACGCATCAGCCACCGCCGGTTTCTTCTCCTTACTCCTCTCAAGCATTGGGGAGAGCACAAGGCCCATGTACTTGTGGAAGTCTCCCCGGAGACCTTTGCACAAGAACTCCACGCCATTGGCTGCAAGCTGCACCACCTGGATGTTGGCATCCTTCATGCATTTGGCAAAGATCCGAACAAGCGGAGCGTAATCACCAGAAGCAAGTTTCGGCGCCTTGGAGAGCTCTCCACACACCACCTCCAAGGCATCCTTGCGGTCCTTCCATTTGGCCAGGGCCATTTGCGTTGCTAGATCCGAGGGGAGTTTGGAGAGCACGTCCACCGGGTCCAAGAGGTCCATGGGGTCCACACCCTCAGCATCCTCCATGTCCACATCACCATTCCCGGTGTTGGTCCCATCTCCACCTCCGGCCCCACCTCCGCCTCCAGCACCTCCACCCCGAGCATCTGCAGCCTGTTTCCTCGCCTCGGCCTCCTTCTGATCGCGCGTGAGTCTTTTTTGGTGCGGAGGCTCGCCGTTGATCTTATCAAACTCGGCCTTCAAGTCGCGCTGCTGCACGGGTTTCAACGACGGCAACAAGAGTTGGTCCAAGGTCTCGCCGAGCCAGCGCCGCATTTCCACAGCCAACCGCGTGGTTTCACCCCGCACCGTGCGATCTGCGTGCCCAAACAATTTGCTCACCACTGGAAGGAGGAGTTTTGCGGGTACGATCTTGCAGCCAAAATTGTCCACCATGGCGCCTGTGGCCGCCACACACCCCGCCACCAATTTGGGGAGTTTATGTGCAAAATAAGGAGTCATTTGCTCCACCACCCAATCGGCTTGCCCGCTGATCTCCACAAGGAGTAGTAGCGCTGAAATGGCGTGTTGTTTTGTTGCAGCTCGACTTGATGATAATCCCTTTTCACAGAGACTGGGCACGAGGGAACCGTGGCTTTTGAGCCGTGAAACCACCAGGGGGTTTGCTCCCAATTCAAGAAACTTGGTGATGACCAAAAGCCCCGATTCCTGAGCTACTACGTTGGCATCAGTGGCGATGGATTTGAGAAGCTCTGGTTTGGCGGCCAAGTTGGCGAAACAGGCGTCGTTTTCACTGCGCGAGTTCTCAAACTCCTGCACAAGCTCAGTGTACCCTTGAAGCCGGACCTTCCATACTGTGTGAGAGATTTTCTGCTCTGGGGGCAAGTGGGAAAAGTCCTCTGTGCTCATGCTATGGTGTATGTTTGTAGTAGACGCGCTTTCGCGATGTATGCTACATCGGTACACCAAAAAGAGCAGTACACCAAAAATATCGGTACATCAAAAAGAGCGGTACACCAAAGAATCAGTACTCCAAAAAGACCGGTACACCAAAAGATCGGTACACCAAACAAGACCCCTACACACATCCAAGAGTCACCCAAAGAAGCTGGCCATTTAAGACTACTACCCGTTCTACAGTTGTGTCTATTATTATGGACCTAACACATGCAAACGTCTACTCCAGGCGCGAGGCGTACTTCCTCTTGATCTCGTCAAAAGGCTTCAAAGTGAACCCCCAGTTCTCCTCGCCCGGGCGAGTCTCGTAATACTTGCGGATATCCACGCCATGGTACGGGTGGTAGGACAAGTTGAACCAGGGCAAAACGGCCATGGCAGTGAAAGAGTACTGCGAGTTCCGGTTGGAGATATCCTTCATGCGGTCGTTCAACGCAGACTCGTTTTCATGATATGGCAATTTCTCCTCCGACAACAACTTCTTGATTTCATACCGGTCCATCTTCACCTCCCTTTCATTTTCAGCCCATCCCAAAAACCGCTTGGAACTTCTGATGTATGCAAGGTAAAAGCCTCCACAGAGCCCCAAAAGCGTGGCCGCCCTCAAAGCGCCGCCTGGCACTTTTCCCGGCTGCTTAAACGATCCCCCAGCAGGATCCAACTTCTCCCAAGCAATTAGCGAAAGAGGGAACGCAGCAGTACTGGCAGCCCAAGCACCGTAGTCGGAGGCTCTGAAATACGACACCACGCGGTTGAAGTGTGGGTCCACATCAATAAGCTCGTAGTCGCCCTGCACGGGCTCACTTCTGATTGGCTCGTAAGCTTTGTTGTGGGACATTAGGTAAGGTAAGGTTGGTTGAGGAAGTGATAATTGGGAGTTTTTGATTGGGGCGCGCGCATCACGTGACGAGGTTTGATGCCGGTTATGAGCGCTGCACACTGATATTCTGATTTATCAAAAAAGCCCATGACATTTTGGATATCTCTTTGGATGATATATTCAATTCTGAAAGACTTCTATCTATGTAAATAGAAGTATTCGATGTATTTTAAAACATGAATGTTTATAAAATTTCAAGATACCGTTAGTATAAGCACATACCAAGTAGACATTCAGGCAGGACCATTCAGGCAGGACCATTCAGGTCAGAAGTTCGTAGAAAACTTGTCAATAGTTGGAAACAGGAACAATCAAAAAGTCAGTAGACCATAGTTTTCAGTAGACAGTACAGAGAACTATACTGATAGTGACTAGACAGTAAGTGGTTAGTAAATTAGTAGTAGCAGACTGGTGACAGTGTATAGTCAACAGACAATGAACATTTTGTAAGGAGTTGGGAGTTGTAAGCAGAGGAATAGCGAAGAGGAGTCATTCAAAGACTACTCAAGAGTATCCCACCTTAAGCTCAAGAGGATCAAAGTAGTGACCAATGAATTGATAATCTGATGAGCTTGAGCTCAGACCATGGACTCAGACTCATGGTATAAGAGACTGCAGTAGGCTAGACAGTAGACTAGACAGTAAACTAGGCAGTAGACCAAACAGTAACATACCAGACAGTAGTAGACCAGGCCGTAGTAGACCAGACAATAGACCAGACAGTAGTAGACTATATAGTAAGTATTCCATTAGTACTGTCAGTAGACTGTTAGTACTGTTAGTACTGTTGGTATTGTTAGTATTGTTTGTATGCTCTGGATTGTTAGTAAACTATAGATTGTTAGTAAACTATAGATTGTTAGTAGACATAGATTGTTAATAGACTCTGAATTGGAGTAGACTAGACTGAGTAGACTAGACTGTAGACAGTTTATAAGCTGAAAATTTTGGTAGACCCTGGACTGTAGTAGAAAATGTTTTAGATATGACTGGTAGACTGGAAAGTTAGTATAAGAAGTATGGGGTTGACCTCAAGTAGACAGTTTATAAGCAGATGAGTCCAATATCGGAATAAAGGATTTGTAGAGCCATGTGAATTCCAAAGAATTATCCGATGAACATAACGTCCAAGGATTCTTTATGTAGAGTCCAAAAAGGAGAGTCCCAGATTTGGTCAAAGCAGATTCAAGAGGAATACTCCTTAGAATAAGAATCTTGAAGGGCCATTCACGAATAGAAGCCTTAAAGATCATTCTCTGAAGGAATCTTAAGGGCACCATTTGAACATCTCAAACACTCAAAAGGAACCTCTTAAACATCAACTCTTAACGAGCAGTTCTAAAATGAAGAATATCAAGGCAATCTTGAAAAGAACACTTGTCCAAGGATATTCTTAGACAACACTCAAAACCCCCATGAAAATATCCCCAAAATCGTTATCTTTGAAAAAGTCTCCTCAAGATGAGAACCCAATTAGAGCACACCCTGTAAACCGATTGTAATTAACATCGAGGTGAACATTCAGTCCGTGTTCCCGTCGTTCTATCATGAGGCTGATACCCTCTATAGGATGTCTCCTTATTACTGCCAACAACATTGGGATTTTATATCTCTAGATCAGCCGCAGTAATATCCAAGGAAGCTTGTAGACCTTCTCAGAAAATGTTCCTGAAAGAGCTCTAAAATACTTCAAAATACTCTAGAAGACTCTAAAGAACTCTCAAATGCGTAAAGAACACTTAAAGAACACACCAGACCCACTTTAAACAACCCTGGCAAAGTCTCAAAAGTATTGGATGTGATAAGGATTCTTTCAAGAGTACTAATAAAGAACTCTCAGCATTCTTAGAGTGGGTCTTATCATCATTTTGTGGCTCACTGTCATCAATATTATGGTTTGAATCATTCGTCTGTGATTTCTTGTCGCCCCCAGTATTATTGTTGTGTTCCATCTCGTCAACTGTCGAGTCGACTCCTTCAGGGTAAAAGTTGAAGCCAGGAGTCTTATTTTATTCTTTGCTGCCACTAGAATAAGAGTATTCTTGATGAATGTTTGAGTCGCGATTTATACCCTTCCCATGTACGCGATATACATCCGCATTCATAAACAATTTGTTGTATCTGGAATTAGGGTAAGGCTTGCTCTTCAAGTATCTGTAGCATCTAGCGGGTCTTCAAGTCATTTTTGTTTGAGGTTGTTGTGAAACATCTGGACTGTATGCTGCAAAAGTGGCTGTTATATTGTTTCGGCTTCATGATGAAGTGTTCCTTCAAATGAACACTCATGAGAAACATTTCTAAAGATCAAGCCAAGAAAATCCCAAAAAGGTAGCATCCAAAAAGTTTAAAGAAACAAAAAGAAAAAAAACCAAGGAATATTGAAAGAAAAAATATCAACCAAGAACAATAGTTAGGAATCAAAAACGATCAGAATTCATCATAATGGCAAACACAAACTCCACATACCTTCGAAGGGATTATCGATCAAAGTAAGGTCCAAAGTTTCCTTACGGACCAGGCGAGTAACCTTGCCTGCTGGTATTCACGATTAGAACATGTTCACTTTTCCAAGGAGAATCGACAGATTTCTTGCAATTCAGAATTGACTCCGTCCACTATGAGCAAAGCAATGGTGATATAAAATAGAAGGAGCTTAAGGGGGTGCCATAAGATAGAGGGAGCTTAAGGGGGTGCCTAAGATAGAAAGACACAGGAGATTCCCCCATTGCACTCAAAGATTTTTCGTTGCTCACTGAGACTAAAGTATAAACATCTGCGCCCTCGTTATATTAAGGACACGGATCTAGCATCCGTTGCACTTCACTGACAGGATAAGGAAGAGAATTGAGGTGCAAGAATGGTTTATCATCTGGCAACCGGAGGTTAACCGATTCTGACACATTCCCCCTTTCGAGAGATCAAGGTTTTCAAAGATCAGGTTTTAAGAAACCAAGGTTTTTCAGAGATCAGGTTCTGTTACTGAGAAAAAGGAAAAGTAAGTGAGGTTTTAAAATGGTGCGATACCTTAAGGTTAAATAGTTTTCCTCGTCATTTTAAGGGGGGGGGGGATATTTGCAGCCGTTTCGCAAATTGTTTATATAAACGCACGCTCCGCCCTTCCCTCTCCCCACCCAAATTTACAGCCTACCCCCTTCCCCCCAAAACACACACGTTCCAAAGAATTTTTTGTGTTTTCTAAAGTGGAACTGAAAACAAACTCAAGAACATATGGGAGTTCAAATTCAACCCATTTTAAAGCAAAATCATAAAAGGCTTGGTTGATGACAAATTTAGAGGGGGGCCCTTCGCACCCGTGCACCACACATCCTACTACTTATCAGTGGGAGTCACGACGCAGTCCCCACCCCCAGCAAATGAATGGATCGTCGGCCCACCATGTGCTGTTTCGAGATCTTGTCAATGCTGCTCGCATCAAAAACATTACTGTTCTTAATCTTGTGATTATCTCCATCTTGGCGTGGTTTCTTGCCAAGCTAACCACCAAATACAAGGAACTCTACATGATCAACTCGCTTATAACCATCATTGTGACCAACTTGGTGTTGTATGGCATTTCCGAGTCCTTGGCCCAAGCCCTATTATCGTTCAATATGCTGGCTCCAGCAATATCCTTCACGGTGTACAACCCAGAGTCTTCCAATACATTTACCTTTGAAAGAAGCCCCAATCCCCGCCTTCAAAGACCATATACTGATTCCGTCCCAGAACCCAGTCACAACGGAAACGAGCTTTTGACTAGTCAAAACGGAAATGAACTTTCGGCTCTTCCCAACCCCTCCGGAAATCCAACCCTTTCCGATCCCGGTTCCATCCACGAAAATCCCTTCCAAGATGACCCCATATCGTGTGAATGGTCTGATTCTGATTCGGATGTGGATGAGGAAAATTTGGATCGTTTCATCGATTACCTAAGGCAATCCGACACAGATTTGCCCTATGGAGGAATGCTCGATTCACCTGCAGTGACTCCAAGCGTCCGTCTTTCTTATTTCCATTTCGCCAGATTGGCTGGGTTCATGTGCTGGGGGTTCATCATGGCCTTTGTGCAGTGCTGGTGGTACAAGTTCCTACAGATTTACTCAAAACATCCACAGTTCGTGGAGGTCCTCCGGAAGGTGATGTCGGATCAGTTCTGCTTTTCTCCCGTATCGCTTTTCTGCTTTTTTACTTATGGAACAATGGTCCTCGAGAGCGGGACCTGGAACGATACGCTTAAAAAATTGAGGAAATTGTATTTGCAGACGTTGTTGATCAACTACTGTGTGTGGTTTCCCGTTCAATTCGTCAACTTTTTGTTGATTCCAAGAGACCTCCAGGTGCCTTTTTCGTCATCCATTTCGGTATTGTGGAACTGCTTTCTTTCCATGAGGAACTCATCTGCCAATACATAGGAAATTAGAGTCATAGTGTGGAGAAATGAGGACACATCAAGTACATGTTAACTACATGAAACGCGTTAATTAAAGATACATTCCGGAGGTGTTTGCCGAGTTGAGTTTTCTCACATTATTGCTGAGCTGCTTGAAAATGTGGTCAGCTTCCGGTAAAGCAATGGCCAGGAAAACATGACGAGCAGCATCCATCAAAGAATCAGCATCGATCTTCTCGAATCCACGATGTCCTTCTGCATTGAGTGCAAGAACAGCACACTTATCCAACCTGCCACTAAGAGAAGACAAGAGAGCAGCAGGCGAGCCACTGATATAGTGGGGAGGCTCTAGGTTTTCTAGCGTGGCAAATTCCGAAGATGGTAAGTTCAACTTGAAAACGGAGCCAGTCAAAAGGCCCTGGCACGGAGCCAAAATGATAACCCGGGCATCAGAGGATGTGGCAAGACTGGCAATCTCATGTGCCACGAGCTTTTCCGTGATTTCGTTCCGGAAATGGGGGACTTCGATCGCCACAATCGATGAGCCTATGTTATAGATAGGAAGGGAGGCATTGGTGAAGTGCAGTTGGCTGTTGATTCCCAAATAGAGTTGCTCGTCTTCATCATACTGATCTTCTTCCGGAGCAGACACGTCGGAGTCGGGATACTCAACCTTGATGCTTCCAAGTGGCTCGGTGGTGCTACCTTCTTTATGCAAGCTTTGCAAAAGAACGGCCATACTCTGGGGAACCACGAGAATATGGGAGACGTTATGAAGGGTTACGTGCGTGGACACTTTGGGAATGATGGGGGTTGTTTCTTCATTGTCATCAAGAGTGTGTCTTGCAGCTTGGACTTCAGTCCACTGTTTTATCTGGGGTTAGTATGGTGGCGAAAGATGGGCAGTGGGACTCAAGAGATCACGTGACTAAGGTCAATCTCCTTGAACATTCACCTGATCACACCAAAGATCTCAATACGGGTCTTTTCATTTTGGCCAGTTGACCATTTCCACATACAAGCATATCTGGTTGTCTTGTACAGAAGAAGAGAGCGAGGCGAAGATGGGCGGACACCCGTACCTCCGAGAATAAGAAGTTCTCCACTTACTTCTCCACATGCAAATTTAGAATACAGGGTTGGGTTTCAAAGTGAATAACCGTTACAAAGAGCCATGAACAAATAACTTGAAGCCCCAAAGTGGGAATTGGACGGTGCTATATGCAGGACACAAGGTCAGGCGATCTTAGTATCAGCACAGATCTCAGAATCCAGATTCCACACGTGCACAGCAGTGAATTCTTAACACTTCAAAACACTCCCCAACAATTTCAAAATGGCAACCACTTTCCTGTCGACATTGGCCAAACGCATGGTCTGCTCTAGGGCGTTTTTTAAGGGCCCCAGACTCATGGCCAACTATCATTCTACTTCGCATCCTGCTTCCAACGATATCATTGACATCAAGTCTCCCGAGGCCATTCTTTTCTCCAAAGCAGTGGAGCATGTGCCCAGATTCGGGTTTACCAAAGAAGCAGTCAACAAGGCGGTTTCTGAACTCAAGTACCTGGACTCGATCCAAAGCGCAGTCTCGGTTTCATCACCACACACGCAAGAATTTGGGCTCGTGAAGTTCTGGCTCAAGTTGCAGAGACACAATTTGAAGAGTCTTGTGATGGACCCAAAACTGGAGTTCCATGAAATCAGCAACGAATACGACCGTGCGGCGTACTTGCTCAAGCAAAGGCTTCTCATGAACACGCCCGTGATTGGCCAGCTTTCCGGTGCTTTGGCACAGCTTGTGGTGCCCTACAATATGGGCCTGTCTTTGGAGGAACTCCACAACTTGAGCGATGATGTTGCTTTCTATGCCGGAGACATGTCCAATGACTCTGCGTGGTATGCCAAGAGATTCATGTTGTCCAGCATCTACGTCAAGTCGGAGTTGTACATGCTCCAGGACACGAGTGCTGGGTTCAAGAAGACTTTGGAGTTTGTGGATTCCAGTGTTGCCGGTATGAAGACGTTGGGCTACTCATACAATTCGTTGGAGCAGTGGTCATTTTTCAATGCCATTTCGTTGGTGAACTTGATTAAGTCCCAATTGGCTCGGGGGTAAAGGAAGATTGATGTGAGAGTTTGGCTACATTGGCTTCAAAGATCGGGTGCTAGATTTCATGGTACATTAAGCAGATCTATGGGAGAAAAAGACAGAGTCGTGGGAGTTTTGAGTGTCCAGTATGACTTCTGTTTGGCAATTCCGACTCATGGGTTAGGCTCATTGAATAACTATCTAGTCAAGCCTTTCAGACTTGCTGTCAGACTTGCCTTTCAAACCCGCCTGTTTGTCAGACCGTCTGGACAGTTCGGGAAGTCTGTCCGGACTGCCACACCCAAAATTTGGTTAGTCTGATCACCTGACTGGCCAGTGAATTTGCCAGTTTGTCCAGTGAGTTTGCAAGCTTATCCAGTGAATTTGCCAGGGATTGTCCAGCCAGACTGTATCAGTTTGTTTATGGTTGGGCCATCTGGCTCCGGATCTGCAAGAGCTTGTCTCTTGTTTCCTCCAAGGACTTTTGCTCAGAAGCAAGCTTCTCCTCCACGCGCTTGATCTCGCCCTGGATGAACTCCATACGCTTGCTGACATTCATCTTAGCCTCGTTATAGTCCTGCGGCATCAACACCGGGCCGGTCATCTTATAGATCTTGGAGTCGTCGTTCAAGAACTCAAACTCCTCATAGACGATCTTGTTCTCCTGGTACTGGGTCTCGAGCTTGGAGCGGGTGTCGACCAATTCAGACATGGCGGTCTGGCCCTTGGAGAACAGCATCAGGAGCGCCTCGAACTGCAGCTTGATATCGGCCATGGTGGTGAAGAAGGAAGTGTGCAGTGGGATGTTTTTTCGCTGGCGCACCCGTACCTCCGCGCTCATACAAATGCCCTTTACCTTCAACATGAAGACCCATGTTAAATGCAGGCCTCGAAGATCATCAGAAAAAAAACAGAATGAAAGATGTCTAAGGAAATTTTCATATAGAGTCTAAGGAATTACGTATATTCTTGCCTCATTGAATGTAGTGTTGGTGCAACCCCGGAATAGACTCCTCGCACACCCGTACACCGGGCTACCTCAGCATAAAAAGGACCAACGCAAAGCACCCAATTTCCGTCAAAATTTCATGAAAATAAGTTCTATGAAAAGCTGCAATTCCGGAAACCCAGACAGCCAATTTTGAGCTAATTATCTCAACGGTGTACACTTTTAGAGGTCTAGGGCTAGACCATTCCGGCCGCGTTCTTCAATTCCGGCCCATACCACAAACCATACTTCACAGCCAGGACTACAATATATACAGGGTTAACATATGCAAGAGATGTCATTGAGTACTCTACACTCATGAGAGTTTGGCGTTTGGGAAAGTTTTGAAAGCAGAGAGGCCGGTTTGTCTATATGCAGGACTATTGAAAATAAACATGATTTCCGATAAAGCAGCACCATAAACACTGGAACTGTATCAAGGGTCTCATACACAGTATTTCCTGTTAGAGAGTGTTATAATGACCTTTTTTTTAGCTATTATCAGATAGTGGCAGCAGTAGTAGCAGTAGAAACCGAGGGTGAAATTGAACATATAAGAAAAGTATAGACGATAGAAGAGGAAAAAAGAGACGATAGAAAATAGATAATAGAAAATGGATTAAAATAAAAGAATTAAAAAAAAGGTAGCAAATAAAAAATTATTTCTAGATTGGAAAAGTCACCATATCATTAAACAAATTTGACATCATCCAGGAATCTATTGCAAGCTCTAGGTACTAGACCGAATTAACAGAAAACACCGTATAGACAAGCTACCAGAAAACACCGCATAGACAAGCTACCAGAAAACACCGCATAGACAAACTACCAGAAAACATCGCATAGGCTCCACTCATCACGTGACTCTTCTCCAAGCTAAGCTTCCGTCTATTTCAGTGTAAGTCCTTACAGACCGGTAACAGTACCAGACCAACAAACTAGATAAATCCACAGGTAACAGTAACAGTAACAGTAACAGTAACAGTAACAGTAACAGTAACAGTAACAGTAACAGTAACAGTAACAGTATATAAGAAGCCAAAGACTGGTTATAATGGTAATTCCACCACCAGCTATAAAGATCATTAGCACATGTATAGAGATTATATTTATTTATATCTATAATCTCAGAATCGGCTAAAACACCAGGAGTATTTGTCATATATCTCTTATTGCCAGGTCCAAAAAGCTATTGTTTCAAAATCACCCCTGGTATTAGATCCACGATAATCAGGGCCTGTCTATAGAGGATTCATGAAGCCTACTCTGTCCGATCGTCAGGCCATTATTGTACGAAGCCATTATTGTACGAAGCCATTATTGTACGAAGCCATTATTGTACGAAGTACTATGATGGCTGTGATACAGAAGTTGCAGCCATCATAGTGGGTTCTGCAATGGTCACCATAGTGGATTCTGCAATGGCCATCATAGCACTTCGTGCAATGATGGAGTTTCTCTCAATGTATTAAAGGATATGACAGAAACTAGTATTTGAACTAATATTCAAAAACTCATTCAGAAAGTAGTATTCAGAATAATATTCTAACCTAGGATTCAGAGACTAATTCAGAAACTGATTCAGAAACTAATTCGGAAAGTAGGATTCAGAACCAGGACTTCATAATCGTCAATCCATGGTTTTGCTTCCTATTTTTTAAACAGTACAAAATGTTCAAATGCTATCAAATATGAAATCCCACATTAAAATATTTAACCATTCAGAACATAAAAGAGGACCAATTAGAAGATAAAGCAGGTCCCATAAATAAAGCTTTAATGTACTATGATGAGCGTGACACGGAGTTTCCATTAGTCGTCATAATACTTCGTCGTTCTCATGACTTTGCTTTTGGTCACTCTTCATGGCCATAGTACTTCGTCGTTTTCATTGTCATCATAGTACTTCGTACTATTATGTATCCATTTTATGGTAAATTTAGAAATATATGTATGATTAAAGGAAGAGATTTGTATTATGGAGTTTTAATGGCGATTGCAGATGTTACAAAGTTCTTATTAAAAGAAATTACTATACCTACACATGCTGCTAAATTAATTTTTGTTATAAGTCCTATTATTTCTTGAATATCAGCATTATTATGTTGATCAATTATACCTTTTGGATCATAGTCAATGAATCAGCTCAATACTGATGAGCACATTTCGCTATCAAAGGAGTTCGTGCTTCTCAAACACTGAACGTGATATCCCTTTTAATTCTCCTTTGACCGCTTGCCATTCCGCATGACCAGATTAGATCCATGACTGTAATCCTCCACTTATACTACATAATGAAGAATCCTACTAAACTAATATATCATACTCCTACCATACAGCCATACTTTCGGTACTTATATACACTATCATATACACTAACATACACACTATCATATACACTATCATATACACTATCATATACACTATCATATACACTATCATATACACTATTATATACACTATTATATACACTATCATATACACTATCATATACACTATCATATACACTATCATATACACTATCATATACACTATCATATACACTATCATATACACTATCATATACACTATCATATACACTATCATATACACTATCATATACACTATCATATACACTATCATATACACTATCATATACACTATCATATACACTATCATATACACTATCATATACACTATCATATACACTATCATATACACTATCATATACACTATCATATACACTATCATATACACTATCATATACACTATCATATACACTATCATATACACTATCATATACACTATCATATACACTATCATATACACTATCATATACACTATCATATACACTATCATATACACTATCATATACACTATCATATACACTATCATATACACTATCATATACACTATCATATACACTATCATATACACTATCATACAAACTATCATATACACTATTATATACACTATTATATACACTATCATATACACTATCATATACACTATCATATACACTATCATATACACTATCATACAAACTATCATATACAAAACTTTGTGACTGCGCAGTATCACTACCTCTGCTTGAGTGAGCAAGTTTTTTGCTAGGCCCCCTTGGGTGCCATAACTTAGCTTTGACTTTGTAGCCAGGATGTCCATATGTATGAGCGAGCATGACTGGTTCTGCTCTCCCTCCTCTAGTGATCATCCATTGAAAGAAGCTAGGTTATGAATATAACGAGAAAGCTAAACTACAATGAAGTATGCCACCTATATGATTTAGCTAGAGTATAATTGAATATGTAGTGTGTCAGCCCTGAATGCTCATGGTCCCATCCTTCTCTAATATCATGTGGACATTGTCTTTAGCCATATCTTCTCCAGCATAGCTCTCAAGAAAGTCCAGAAGGCTGGTGAAGGTCGACGTCTCCACATCAGTAGGGATATCCTTAAGCCCAATGGCATTCATGACCTTCTCTGTGTAGCTCAAGGAGAAGCTGAACCCTATCAAAAGGAATTGCCATTCCACTGTGTCACACCTCCACCATCACTCTACCAGGTACCAGGAGAGAATGTGATAAACTTTTAACAAGGGATTAACCCCAAAAGGGGGGTGGTCATCGGAATCCAGCTCCAACTACGTCTAAGAATCAAGGAAGATCTGGTGGTAAGACTAAAAGATACTCTAAATCTTCAAAGTCTACTTCCACGAATCTGGCTACGAACACTTCCAGTGGACAAGCAATGGTTAACACTATCACTTCCGGTGGACAAGCAATGGTTAACACTATCACTTCAGCGGATGAATCTTCTTCCGAGAACTCAGCTTCTCACTTTATAAACCCAATGCAAAGTGTTTCAACCTACCAAGCTTGTAAGTTCCTTATGGACTCCGGAAGTACTTTTCACTTGGTGAATGACGGCTCACTTTTAACGGATTACGTCTCTGACGCATCCTTTTCCTTCGGGTCTGCTGACACTCACCCAAAGCCTTGCCTTGGTTATGGACAACTCACTATCCCGGTTCCCGATCTGCTCCCGATACATCTTTCCAAGGTGTATCATGTTCCAGCTGTTCACTCGAATCTTATTGGTACCAGGATGGAATGTGGAGAGTTTTCCCTCTTTGCACCTAGCAACATCCGCATCCTGTCAGCTTAACATCCTGTCAGGTTGGCGTCCGGTAAAAAAACAGCTGGGAATAAGCCTCGGTTATAGAATAGACGTTTACACAAAGTTAAGCCGAAAAGGCTCTTGATTAAGGTAATGGTCAATTGGATCTCGTCTAAGAAAGGCATTGGAGAATATAGGCTACCAAAACAAAGGTCTAATATTCACAGTCTTCACAATTATTAATGCAACAAACAAGTGAATCAAACATTTTTCTGAATATGACTTTGATTTTGGGTTTGGTTGAATGCTCTGGAAGTGAAAAGCTTGCTATACATTAAACGTGTGTCTTATGTGCAGGACGGCTGGGGGTCGGTTTTCAAGGTTCCAGCCATCACAACAACATGATACTCTGGAAATAGGTCATTACCAAGCTGTAAATGAAATATTTAGAGCTCTAACTTGTTTCAGGTTGTGTGTGGCGAGAAATCGGTCCTTCTCCCGAGTACTTCTGCTTGCTCCGGTATATAGTCTACAGTGTTGCATTTGCACATGGGTACACCCTACAATTCTTAATCACATCAAAACTAATGTAATACTAAATGCCACTAATACTACGACTCCTCATAATATACTAATATTACCTATAGGACTAGGTGTTAGGTGCACTAAAGGATGAGCGAAACCAGTCACGTGACCTACATACCAGAATACCCTATTCTTAGTGCCATAAACACTTTCGAGCATATATTCAGTTTTTAATAAGATTTGGGAGTGTACGGAACACCCTGAGATTTTTAAAGTCAATGGTTTGTGTCCTTGGTTCTGTGAAGACCCTCGGAGGGGTCACGTGACTAGGCAAAAAGTGTCATTACGGTCCACTCGTTAAGATTTGCATTGCCTCACCATTCCCAAATTCAGTATTAAATAAAAAAGTTATCTTTAAACGAAAAGGTTATTTAAAAGAGCGCTAAGACTCAGGTGGTTAATTAGGAATTATAACCGGGGTTCTGTGTGCAGGACACATGACTGGATCTAATGATTCGTAAACATCAACAACTTAACCACCCTCTGAGCCATTGTCCACCACCGTGTCAGACCAAATCCGTACTCATCCGTTGAATACAGCACAAAGATGACAGTCTAGATTTACAGATGTGGCCCAGCCTAACACCCAGCCTAACATCCAGCCTAACAATTTAATGAACCAGAGAATGAGCCGGCTAATAAAACAGGTCAAATTAGGTGGTAGAGCAACTTAGTAATGATGAGTAAGGCGATTCGTAATTGTGGTCTCATTCACTTCCTAACATGGAGTATGACACCAGGACGCGTTCCCAGCCATTGTGTAATATAATCGCATGCATGGGTTCATCAAAATAAACAAACATGCCTGGACAATGAAAACTGCAATTAAGTAACAATCGGGCTCATGCACAAGCCATATTCAGATCTATATTCAGGCCAGGTTCATTCGTCAGCTACTGTCCATTCAGCACCTAAGCCTCTATAGTCAGGAATCAGCCAATGAGCTTATCAGATCAAAATTCACCTATGAGCCTATTCGTAGATCATTAAATACACATGCAAAAGATTCAGTATTGATTCCAGCATTTCCGCATACAAATCAATATGCACCAGTGCATAGAGGTGGGTCTGGTATGTGAGCAGAGCGGCGCCGGAAATAAAGAAAGAGGCGCGCAGAGGTCTTTAGAAGAGAGTCACGGGCATTTTTGGCAAGGAGGTAACTTTAAGAAGATGGTATTAAGAAAAGCTAATTCTAAGAAAAGGTGATTTTTAACGGATAATACTTTTAGTGAATAGTCTCTTGAGAATGTACTTTTATCGAAGTTTTAGGGAGTTCTAGGGAGTTCTAGGGAGTTCTAGGGAGTTCTGGGGAGTTCTGGGGAGTTCTGGGGAGTTCTGGGGAGTTCTGGGGAGTCCTAGGGAGTTTTTGGGAGTCCTAGGGAGTTTTTGGGGGAAAAGGTGCGCGTCGAGTTCTGGCGCTTTCCACAGCACGGCCAAAGCACTGCACCGCGCACTTATTCTTTTCACCCATTCTTTTCACCCATTCTTTTCACCCATTCTTTTTACCCATTCTTTTCACCCATTCTTTTTACCCAACATTCTTACTTTTTTTACCCATTCTTTTCACCCATTCTTTTTACCCAACATTCTTACTTTTTTTACCCATTCTTTTCACCCATTCACCATTTTCACCATTGATCGCGCCCATCCATTCACACTCATTCTCCAATCATTACCAATCATTACCAGCCGTTGAACATGGCAAAATTTTGCCACACATACAATAGCTATTGACGGATGCAAGATGTCGAAGGTGCATCTGGCTCTATTGTTCTTTATTTTTTAATACTTCACTTAAGCACTATTTCTAGGACTTCGTACATTTGCCAATACTTCATTTTAGTGCTTCTTTCGTGCCATGCATTGTGTCCTTTGTCAAGCACTTTTTTGAGTAACACGTTTTTAGTACATTTTTTATTTTCTTTTTTCTTTTGTTTCGTGACTTATAAATTCCCATATCCCCAAAATTATCAGTCCCCAAATCAAAATGAAAAGACTATCCGTTAGCTTATTTCTCTTGTTGCAAGCCTTGTTTTTCGCAGCCGCAGTGCTGGTACCCCCGAACCTTCCATTGGTGCTCGTGGCCAAAATGGGCGACATATACCAGCCGCTTTCGATTGCCCCACATACAGGATTAGACAAGGATCATCCTGTTCTCATGTGGAGTGACAATTTGGCTATCCCAGTTTACTTCATCAAGAAGGACGACAACTCATTACTCTCCACTAGTTTTTATGCAAATTGGCATGTGACTATAATGGAATCTGGTACTTTAGGATTATCAGACAATGAAGCAGAAAAGAAATTCTTTAAATTCAATGAAAACAATCTTTTGGAAGGTTTCAGTTTCGAGTCTTGCGAAGAATCTGGACCACATAATGTTTTCCATAAGATGACCATAAGTGGAACTTATGGAGAGTGTCTCGATGCGGAAATCTACCTCTTGCCTTTCGACGAGGAAACTAGGACGGTTGAAATGACTATAAATGGAGAAGTTTCTAAATTAAACACTCCCTTATCGGTTAGTTCACGTCTTCAAATGGTCTTGTTCGCCAAAACCAAAAACAACTGGCACCCAATCACCACCATGTTCGAAAACCCCTACAAAATGGGCAATATTCTTTATTTTAACCAGCGCTTCAGGTATCCTGTCGAGTTCGATGTTAAAAATAATGAATTTGTTTATGTGAAAGATGGTGTCACTAAGTACTTGTGTGAAGAAAATAGTTCCCTTTTCTTGAAATCGGAATGTTCCAATAAAGTAACTTTGGATGGAAATAAGTTTAAGAAAGTTTTTATTTGCAAAGCATATCAGGATATGGTTTTTACTATTAATGTTAATACTAAGTGTGAACCCGTGGATGCCTACTTCGGCCTTTACGACAGAAAGACCGGTACTTCCTTGATGAGAAAGACTGTTGATACACAACTTAGTAAGGGATCTGCAGTGGGAAATCAAGCAAGTGACAATAAGGTGCCGGTGGATCCAAAGTTATTTTTACTTGGCCCCCCAAAGGTCTTTGCGGTGAAAAACGATGATAACACCTACACTCTCCTTTATCCCGATTTAATGCTTAATGGAAAAGTCGTCCTAAACTTTAAACGAAAGCAGAATATCATTTTTGCTAATCAAGCGGAAATTGATACTACCAAGCCCTTACTATTCGATTATGTTGATGACAAGGCCATGACGAGAGATAGAGATAGCCATGGCCTTAAGTTGGTGAGATTTGATTCATTGTTTATCAACGTTGAATCTAAAGATGCAACTAAGGCTTCGTCTTTTTTGTTTAATAGGGAAGGGAAGGTGGAAAAAACGTTTTACATGTGTGATGATTTAAATCTGCCCAAAACACAGGGGGAGAAACCACAACGCTATTTATTTACCACCCCCCAGGATTCTTCTCCGGAGTCTTCATACGCTTGTATGGATGCATCAGTCCACTTCTTGCCTTACGACAGTACAAACAGGACAGTGGTGGACTATGAGAACAAAGTGCACCCTACTATCGATTATTCGCCTGTACCTCCAATTAAAGCCAATGACCCAAAAGTCAATGAAGTTCATGGAAATAATCAACAACAAGGTGTGTCTACCGATGGGAATAAAAGCGGTACAAAACAAGCGGGGACTACTGGCTCGATTGATAACCCAACAAAAGCCTCTGTACCTAAGGAACAAAAAATTGACCCAAAAAATCCTAAAGCTGAGTCTGTTCAAGGTGGTGGGGAACCAAATAAGGAGTCTACTACAGAAACTGAAGGTGAAACGAAGAAAGACAAGAAAGGGACCGGATCCGCAAATCCTCTTGACAAAAAGCCTGTTTTTTTGCCTGTGCCTGATCCTCGGAACCCAAATATTGAAAAGGAAACTCCTAAAATTGAGGATCCTGTTGATAACGAGAATCACTTGAACCAACCTCAGACAAAACCTACTTTTGAAAGTAAGGACAAGCAGGAAGCTGATCTGGGTAATGCGACTCAGGTTAGTGTCTCCCAGGTGTGGAACAATGTGTCTAGCATTCCTAAGCCAAGGATCAAAGTCTCAGGAACCGACATTAAAAATTCAGGACTGAAACTGGGAACTTTAGAGTCCGGAACCAAAGGCACTGAAAAGAATTTGGAAACTTCAGAATTGAACAACAAAGAAACTGCTTCGAAACTGGGAGCTTCAGACTCACAAATCAACGATGGTAAAAAGAAACTGGGAGCTTCAGACTCACAAATCAACGATGCTAAAAAGAAACTGGGAGCTTCTGGATCTGACACTAATGTTTCTGAGTCAAAAAAAGAAGATACTTCTAAGGACTCCAAGGTATGTACTGACCCTGCTTCCAAGACCACGGTGTGGAAGACCTATAACGACTACACCACCTACTGTCCACAGTCAACCACCGTGACCATCACTGTGTGCAAGGAAGCGTGTGTTCCATCCACCATGACTGTTGCTGCTGCTGCTACATTGACGGTGACTGGGAAGTGTATTGTTCCAGAGACCACGACGGTCGAAATCGCAAAGGAGCACTCAGAAGTGAAGGGAGGTGTTTCTAGTGGTGGAAACCCAGAACACAAAGTCAAGGGACAAGCTCATGGTCAAAAGGAAGTCAAGGGACAAGCTCATGGTCAAAAGGAAGTCAAGGGACAAGCTCATGGTCAAAAGGAAGTCAAAGAACAAACTCATGGCCAGAAGGAATCTTTCGGTCAGAAAGAAGGTTCCAAGCCAAGTCAGCCAAACGCTTCCCAATTAAAGACTGATAAGGGTAAAGGTATTGACAGATCTGAATCTGGAAAGACTGGAAATTCTGGAAACACTGAAAAAACCAGAACACCCCAAAAATCTGGCCCCAACTCCACTCCAAAGCCTACTATTGCTCCAGCAGTCAATGCGGCTTCCAAGGATGTCCTTGGTTCATGTATAGTGGTGGGCTTCGCTGCTTTGTTGATATAGTCACATGACTTTGGCGTATTTCGTTAGTGTGTTATTTTTAATTTCACCTTTTTGTTTTTTTATCTGTTGTAATCAGTCCTTTCGTACCATTTCCTGTTTAGCAGTATAGACGTGTAGATTACTTAACACTAATTGAACATTTATGGTAGGTACATCAGGAGGACCTTTCAATAACCAAGGAGTACAGTCCAGCATATTATATTGAGCACCATTGATAAAGTTTATAGTCTCACCAAGATAGGTGAATACTTGAGGAATTACACGATAGGTGTTCTGGGGGTCGGAATAGAGAAATCTTGGTATGTTCTTCTCAGACAATATTCTGATTAGTTAACTAACACTAGGGTATGGACCAGAGTCCCATCTTATATAGACTTCAAGGACTCTGCTAAACTTTCCACACAAGAATGATATGAGAGCTAGACCTTCCTATTATATAGAAAAGGTAAGNGTGCTAGCCCTTTCTATTATATAGAAAAGGTAAGTATAGCACACTCTGGGATTTTCATGAGTGTGCGCCTTCCTTTTCTGAAATGATCATTCATTACTCACTTTCAACAAGACGTCCACCTGCATATAACCACTCTGTCTAATTCTCTGTCACTCTGCTACATCACGTGCTGTTCTTTAGGTACTGTAACAGGTTGGGAGTTACCCAAAAAAATATTACTTCTTCATAGTTGGTTGATCCTGCCAGTAATCATTTGCTTCTCAAATTAAGCCATACATGTCTAGGTATAGCATTATACAGAGAAACTGCAAATGGAAATTAGATCAGTTATCGTTTTTTTATTGTACTTTGCTAATTGGAATACCCCCAGCAATTCTAAAGCTAATACATGCATAATACCCGACTGGGGCCGGAATAACCACATTTTCATGATTGGTCCTGCACACAAGACGGTCTGAGTGTATACGGCTTTTCAGGGGAAGGAACAGGCGTGGCACGTGGCTTTTTTTTTTGCCCCCATGGTTAATTTACTTGGCACGAATGATGCAGGATACATTAATGTTTTTTTTTTTTTGTTCGGGCGGCCAAGACATGGTTAACCTAGAGTATTTGGTTGAGGTGCACACGACCTTCTCTTTGAATGATACATAAGTCGAAGTCCAACCAAGAAATACCAGCAAGAGGCTCTTGTTTTTTCAATATATTTTATGTTGTACATTTAACTCTGTGTGTTGTGAAGTGGGTTTTTTTAGACTCAAAGAAGTCTCACTACACCTTCAGCATCTACCAAGAAGACCCGGGTTCAGAAGAGTTGGTGTGAGTAAGGTGTAGATCTAGAATGATTTCCTGACTCTTCCGGATAGGAATATTTGTCTTTAATATTATGGTTATTGGCAGCTATACCATGATTAGAATACATGGAATCAGTATGGTGGATATGGGCATAGGTACACAGGTGTACTGTTCCTTATTGACCACTCCTCCCACTAACGCTGTACTACTCTACCAGAATATGTACTGATATACCAGAATATGTACCACTTACTCCCACTAAAACTATGTACTTACCTCTGACTATCCACTACTCTAATCGCTACTCCAGCTTCAGAACTATGTTACTATTCTATTCTATAAGGTTTCCTGGATGGTGTTTTTTCTGCAACTTATCAGTTGGTCCCGTTGACTAGTACTAAATCCCGGTACTATACCAAAACGTATAGTCAGACGGCCTTAATAGAGGTAATATGGAAAGAGACAATGTGAGGTAGCGTGGTGGTATATCGAGGTATTGATTTTTATGAAACGTTTTTTAATCAAACAATTTTTGAATTGGATAATTTTTTAATCAAACAATTTTTTAATTAAACAATTTTTCAACCAAATTCTCTTTTTATTTTTTTGATCAAATTCTTTTTGCTTCAAATCTTGCTTTGGACCTGGAAAATAGAAATGAAAGTGGATCTAACTGTTAGATACACTATAGGTAGTGTCCTATCTATAGAGACATTATGAAGCCTACGATGTCCGATCCCAACAATGGCCATACCATCATAGTGGAGTTTGAAATAGTCATAGTGGATTTTGCGAAGGCCATCATAGTACTTCGTACAATGGCCATCATAGTGGATTCTGCAATGGCCATCATAGTACTTCGTACAATGATGGTGTTTCTCTCAAAGTTATATAAGCCACTCCGGTTCCTCTCTTATAGGTTTAGTAATGTTAGATTCTTGTTACATCAGGTACTCTGTTTACTATGTTCATTCGCCGATGATTCCTCCGAGGGAGGAATCTGAGGTACTTATTGTATAGTTGTAAGATAAGGTGCGCGCTGGTTAAAAGGCCTCATACAAAGTATCAGGCAGAGAGGCTTCATAATATCCTAAATAGGTAAGGCACTACCTATGGCAGATCTGACAGTATTTTAAAACCAGTATTCAGAATAATATTCTAAACTAGGATTCAGAAAGTAGTAATCAGAAAAATATTCTAGAAGTAATTTTCAGCAAGTAGTATTGTAAAACCAGTATTCAGAATAATATTCTAAACTAGGATTCAAAAACTAATTGAGATAGTAGTATTCAGAAACTAATTCAGATAGTAGTATTCAGAACTAGAAGTTCATAATCTTTAATCCATGACTTTGTGGCCTATTTTTAAAACAGTATTAAATGTTCCAATGCTATCAAATCTGAAATCCCACCCCAACATATTTAACCATTTAGAACATAAACGAGGTCCAATTCGAAGATATAGCAGGTCTCATAAATAAAGCTTTCATGTACTATGATGAGCGTCGGAGTTTCCTTGGTCATAATACTTTGTCGTTTCCTTGGGCCTTATAGTACTTCGTTGTTTCCATTGGTAATAGTACTTCGTTGTTTCCATTGGTAATAGTACTTCGTTGTTTCCATTGGCAATAGTACTTTCTCGTTTCCACCATCATAGTACTTCGTACTACGATGCTGTCTCTCTTAATGAGATAATCACGAATGAGATCATCACGAAAGAAGGGAATGCGCACTTTACGCACTGACGTGAATCTCTTCTCACTCTTTCACTCTTCTGGACCCAACCCTCACCCCCTCACCCCCTTCATCTCAATACTGCGCACCACTGAGGAGTAGTTTCTGAACCTCATTCTCAACTCCACGCAACTCCATTCTCAACACCATTCGCAACACCATCTATTCCACACCTCCGAAATTCGCACACATGAAGCCAACAAAGTAACAAATGACACTAACAAATGACACTAACAAATAACACTAACAAAGACCACAGGAGTACCACAAAAACACAAAAGAAATGTTTTTCTAAAACCTAAATAAACTGCATTTCATGGTCTAGATCTTCTAAAACTGATGCCTTTGAATTTTTTTTCGAAAGTGTTGTGAGTCATATTATTTCTGGGGATGTTGATTCTGATCTTGAATTGGGGTCTGGATATTTGAGTCGCACTCTGGAGGCTGCAAATTGTGTTGTGCGAATTATATCATAAGGTCTCGCATAGGCTGCCACCATTCCATCATTCCATCATTGTACGAAGTACTATGATGGAGTACTACGATGGAGCCTATGATGGAGTAATATTATGGAGTACCCTGATGGCTATCAAAAGTCCGAACGGCCATCATAGTGGATTCTGCAATGGCCATCATAGTACTTTGTACAATGATGGCTTTGCACAATGATGGCTTTGCACAATGATGGCTTTGCACAATGATGGCTTCGTACAATGATGGCTCGGTTCCTCTCTCTGAGGAACATTCAAGGAACATAGTATCAATAGGCATTAATGTATGAAAGAACATGACAGAAACTGTTAGATTCTTGTGAAACGTTCATTTACTAAGTTACTTTTGTTGGTTGATGATTCCTCAAAACAAGGGAATCGAGCTACTTAAGTAGTTGGCGGGGGAGCCAGCGGATCCCTGTTGCTGCTATAAATTGGACAGAATCCATACTGTTTACTTTTTTTTTTTGGCATACTAATATTTTGTGTGATTATGAGCCCTGATCCTGATATGGTACGCGATAGCTTGGTCGGAATTGGTCAGAATTGGTCGGAATTGCCCAACTATAGGACCTCCAAAAGTGCACCACGAAACCCTTTTTAACTAAACAAATGTGGGTTGGGACGTCCGGAATTCCAGGATTCCAACAATCCTATTTTCACAAATCAGAAGTGAAAAAAAGGTGTTTTGCGTTGGGTCTTTTTGTGCTGGGGTAGCCTGGTGCACGGGTGTTTGATGCAGCCAGGGCCCCCCAATTCCGAGGGTCCATTCAAAGGTCCAGAAGTTCCACAAGGTCCAGAAGTTCTACAGGTCCAAAATTTCTACAGGTCCAGAATTTCTACAGGTTTGGAGCAGCCCCGGAGTATAAGCTTTTCCGCCTGCACCTTTCACGGCCTTAGCAATGGACGAACGACGGTGCAAGTCAGTATTTGAACATTCAATCTAGTCATCATTGTCTTTATTGTTTATTATCAATGTCTTCATTGGCTTTATTAACAATGTCTTTATTGACTGAGGAGTAGTTTCTGAACTTCATTCTCAACTCCACGCAACTCCATTCGCAACTCTATTTCTATTCCACACCACCTCCTAAATTCGCACACATAAAGCCAACAAAGTAACAAATGACACTAACAAATAACAGTAACAAATAACAGTAACAAAGTACCCCAGAAGTAACACAAAAACACAAATGGAATGATTTTCTAAAACTAAATAAGATGCTTTTCGTGGACTAGATATTCTGATAACTGATTCTTTTTTAAATTTTTTTTTTTTTTGAAATTATTGTGGGTTATATTATTTCTGGGTGTTGGTTATTTCTGGGGATGTTGAATTGGGTCTCAATATTCGATGGGGGCTGCAAATTGTGTTGCGCGAAGTATATGTTGAGAGTTGCCATAAAGTCTCGCATAGTCCATCATTGTACGAAGTACTAGATGGAGTACTATAATGGAGTACTATAATGGAGTAATAGATGGAATTATATAATGGAGTACTATAATGGAGTAATAGATGGAGTACTATAATGGAGTACTAGATGGAGTAATAGATGGAGTACTAGATGGCTATCGAAAAGTTCGTATCACAACCATCATAGTGGATTCTGGAATGGCCATCATAGTACTTCGTACAATGATGGCTTCGTACAATGATGGATTCGTACAATGATGGCTTTGTACAATGATGGCTTCATGCAATGATGGCGTTTCTCTCAGTTATATAAGCCACTTCGGTTCCTCTCTTGAGGAACCATCAACGAGCAAAGTATTAGTAAGATGTTTTAAAGAGCATAACAGTTTTAAATGGATTTATGTCATTATTCGTTTGTTCACACAGAATTAGCTGGTTAAAAGCTTGTGCCTGACTTGACTTAAAAGCTTGTGCCTGGATTGGCTTGGGAGCGGAGTCTTTCACCTTGATGGGCTTCTCAGGGCTACTGGTAGGGGAGCCTGCCGCAATCACAGCATGGTTTCCAGATGCACTAGCTTCAACCATTGTGGTTTCAGGAACAATACAAACTCCAGTGACAGTCAATGTTGTAGCAGTGGAAATAGTAACGGTCGATGGGTGACATGCCTTTTCACACACAGTGATGGTCACGGTGGTCTCTTGCGGACAGTAAATGGTGTAGTCGGTGTAGGTCTTCCACACAGTAATCAGGGAAGCAACCTCGCACTNGTGTAGTCGGTGTAGGTCTTCCACACAGTAATCAGGGAAGCAGCCTCGCACTCGGTACACATGATTTATTGGTCTACGTATTGAATACAGACAAGACAGACAAGACAGACAAGACAGAAACAACAGACAAGACAGACAAGACGGAAAAGACAGAAAAGACATGTCACGTGTAAGATGTTAGACGTGCCGGTGGTGGTTGTTGGACGTGCCGGTGGTGGTTGTTGTTGTGCACAAGAGATCCATCTCTACAAGAAAGGCCCAGACGGGCGAGGTGGATGTTGGAACCAAGGACCACATTTAAATGAGCACCTATGCCATGGTGATCACTAGAATCTCAGAGGAAATGGGCAACGATGTGACCGACTACTGGAAGGTGATTGAGTTTGCTCGCGTAGGCTCCAGACCGTCCCACTGATGGAAGTAAGAACCAACAGTTTAACAGTGGATATGACCTCCGTTGCAATAATCACCTCAGCTTGGAGATCCTTTTATGATCCTCTTATGAAGATCAACAATGACTATTGGTATATAATGAAGACTACAGAATACTCAGAAACCCATCATTCAGTAGATACAGATAGTAGAATGTATAGTATAGTAGAGTACATCATAGCTACGGACTAAGTACTAGGTAGTAGTGCCCACGAAAGTACTGCATGCTACTCGGTAGTAATATAAATACTGGTCTATCTTCTACTCTAAGTGTAAAACTATAATATGTGGTACGACTTTAAATGTGAATGTATGAACGACTCGGATACTCTATCCGGTATGACTTTATCCTGCTCTATCTATATGATTTCTCGTTATAGCACTGCTATTCATTGGGCCCCACGAATAGTCTATTCTATTCCAGTTTCCACCAAACAATCCAGTCTTTTTATTCATTACTTATTCATCATTTAGTCATCACTTATGCATCACTTATGCATCACTTATGCATCACTTATTCATCACTTATTCATCACTTTGGTCATCAATTACTTTCTGTGAATACCTAGTATTTTTTACCAAAGTATCACTGTTGGTGTACCTTTTTGAAAGTTCTCTTCCGCTGATTTGCATAATACTCTAGTAAGTGATAGACTAGCTACACTCACATAAGCCAGTCAGTCAGTCATAAACTATAGTACTATACGCTAGTACTATATTATAGTGTATATACATACACTTCGGAGTAAGACTTGCGGTAGAAGGGAAACACTTCAATGAAAGAACATGGATGTGACTGGATTGATATGAGGTTGGTTCTTGATTTTCGTTGTTTTTTAAGGATCACTGAGTGGCGTGTCTCAAAAAAAAAAACTATACCAGAATAACCACATTTCGTTCAATGATTTCTGTTCGTTTAGAATCAAAGAGTCGCCAAGTAACTGAACCGAAGCAAAAGCGGAGGGGTAGGAACACTTGGCCTAGATATTATACGACTTCCCGAGCCAATTGGTGAGGAATCCTATGATCTCGACGTCTTCAACAGCCAATCAATAGTCATGTAGTGTAAAAGGTCGAGTCACGTGACTCATAGAACCGAGACTCAGGCCACTGTCAACAGCTTCAAGGATGAACAAGAGACGCTCCAGAGAAAGCAGAAGTTTTATAACCTCGAATAGAGAGTCTCAAACTCACATTCGATGAATATTTGGCCGTTTTTCTTCACACCGAAACCATAATCCTGTACATGGTATGCATAGACTTTGAAAAGCCTTAAATGAGTCCATCCCTTTCTCTCATTTTCCCTCTTTCCCGTCTATTCAATCACGGCATTAGCAAGACTCATCTAGAACTCCGTTTCCATGGTCAAAGGCCAGTAATTCTCCGGAAACAAAGGTGCATCTTTCTCCACCACTATATCAATCACTGGAATATGGTTGGAGCCTATAGGAGAGTAGTCCACGGTTTGGGGCTCCAAATCCATTTCATCTTCGGAGGAAGAGAAAGTGGCTGCTCCTGCATCGAAAAGACCTCTTTGGAACGTGGTATTAAAACGCTCTGAAATCGACAGTCGGCTTGATCGGAACGGGTTATCCCGTTGGTCAACCATATCATTGTGATCTAGATGTTCATGTTCTAGATCTTCGGGATGTCTGGTGTCGTCTGCATCCTGCATGGGCTCATCTTCAGCTATAGCACTTTCAGTCAAAGACTGGGAGCCCTGAGGCTCGGACCGTGACGTATAGCAAGACGAGTAGCTTCTCTGCTTGGGCCTAGAACTTCCTGGGAACGACACGTGGCCCGACGATTTGCTTCTCTTCTTGCGCATTATCGACATGCGCCGTTTTTCCTGGGCTGCACTCCGCAGTTGCTGATATGGAGTAGCAAACAAGTCCTGGTTGAATAGAAAGCCCTGTGATTCTTTGAGACAGAGCACCTTATATGCAGACGGACTATGGACAAAGCTGTATGAGTCATAGACAGATATACTTTCGCTAGCCAACATGGTGGGCGAAAGACACGAAGCCCTGCGGGACTTTGGAGTCTGAGAGAAGCTCATTGAGACAATAATTGGAGTTGAGGTGGAACTAAAAGTTGGAACTAACAGTCGGAACTGAAAGTCGGAACTAAAAGGTGGAGGGTGGAGCCAGAAAGTAGAGGTTTTGGGTGCCTGTAGTTTCGGAGTCCAACAGTTGTAAAGACTAGGCTTGGGTTCTGAGCCAATAATCAAGAACAATGATTCCAGACCAATGTAAGACCAGAGGATACCTTAAGATGTCAAGAGTTAATACCTTAAGATGTCAAGTGATTAATATTCGGGTCACAAGGAATATGAAAAGACTGGAGTATTGATTGGTTCAGTCAATACAGATTGATCACTCAATACAGATTGATCACTCTGTCAACAATGGATATGGAGATAGTTCAGCCTCAATTAGTGAATATGGTCAGTCAGTCAATTATCCGGGAAGTCACTATTTGCACTTTAAATCACTGGTACTTCAAACGAGTCAAGTCAATTATAGGGATGATTGAATCAGCCGGTTGAATATGTCGAGTGTAAGTATTGAGCTCGAGTCAATGCGATGATAAGTGACTTCAAGTATCAAGACAATCAGGAATGAGTCAATAAAGAGTCAGTTCTTGTGAAAAAGAAGTATAGGTTAGCACTGTTGCTATGAGTCACTCCGTATGGGTCAATTGAAAGACAAGTAGCTCACTTAGTAGTTCACCGAGTCAGAATAATTCACTGAGTCAGTATAATTCACTGAGTCGGTATAATTCACTGAGTCAGTATAATTCACTGAGTCAGTATAATTCACCGAGTCAGTATAATTAGTAGTGCACTAAACAAATCCAATGAATCGAGTATTCTGGTGACTATTACAGTGCACTATTTGTCAATTTACCGAGTAGTCACTGAGTAGTTCGTTTTTTTGAGTCACTAGAGCCACTAGAGTATATTGCCGTAGTTCACTGAGTAGCTCTCCTTTGCTTCAGTATGAGTGTAAGCCAATCGTAGTAGTTCACAAGCACAAGCAGTTGATTATAAGTCTTTTGTGAATGAGTAGTTCACAGTAGTTAGCACAGTAGACTAAGCAACCAATTATGAATCAATATAGTATCAGTTGGTCTCTAAGTAGTTCACAGACTCAATTCACACAGTAGACAACTAAGTAGTTCAGTGAGTAGTCAGTGAGTTCAGTGAGTAGTCAACTAAATAGACTAGCTGGACAAGTAGTTAACTATCAGTCAATGAGTTCACTTAGTACCTCAAAACTTCACGGTAGACTAGTTCACTATGAGCCAATGGGTATCAGTTGGTCTGTCTTCACTGTAGTCCACTATAAATCTGAAGGATGGAGAGTCACAGTGTCACAGTGTCACAGTGTCACAGTGTCAAAGTGTCACAGTAGTCACAATAATCAGTGAATATGTAACTATGACTCAATTAGTACGAGTCAATTTACTGAGACTTCAGATGAGTAGACTAAGTGGAGTCAGTAGTTAAGTAGACGTGGACTCAATAGTTAAGTAGACGTGGACTTAATAGTCAAGAGACGTAGACTCAATAGTTAAGAATGAGTCAATGGGGATGAGTAGTTCTTAGGTCAGTATGAGAACCAGAGTAGACTATGGCAATCAAGAGTCTCAGTTATAGCAATCCGTAGACTTACTGTAGTCCTAGTCGTTCGTTGACCGGACTGTAGCACACTGCGCAGTGCTTTGTAGTACTGAGTCTGAGATTGTAGTACTGAGTCTGAGATTGTAGTACTGAGTCTGAGTTTGTAGTACCAGTTTGTAGTACCAGTTTGTAGTACCGAGTCTGTCTGAGTCTGAGTGAATCCGAGTCTGAGTGAGTCCGAGTCGAAGGAGTCTGCGGATGGTAACCACTCACTGATTGCGCAATCACGTCCCAACAACCAATGCAAGTATTATCGATCTGGCACTACTCAATGCACAGTTTCAGGATTAGAATAAGATTAGGATAAGATTAGGATTAACTACTAACTCTTAGTTTGGAATAGTAGATTGTGGAATGTAGATTGTGGAATGTAGATTGTGGAATGTAGATTGTGGAATGTAGATTGTGGAATGTAGATTGTGGGATGGATTTGACGATTACTAAGTTGAAGGAAAGAGTCTGGAATTGCACTTGGAATTGCACTTGGAATTGGACCTGAATCTGAGTCTGGAATTAGATCTGAGTCTGGATCGGAATTGGTCCTAGAATGGTTGGGGATCGCACGATTACGAGCCCGGGTTACACAGACTGCCAGGTTTCTTGTAGTCTTGACTGCTGAATGACCCGGTGCGCATGCGCACTATCTAGCCGGGTATCTCCACGTGACCCCCCATTTCCTCCACATCTACCATCGCTCTCCTACCACTATGTATTACTAGTATGTATTACTATGTATTACTAGTATGTATTACTATGTATTACTAGTATGTATTACTATGTATTACTAGTATGTATTACTATTATGTATTACTACTATGTATTACTAGTATGTATTACTATGTATTACTATGTATTACTAGTATGTATTACTATGTATTACTATGTATTACTAGTATGTATTACTATGTATTACTAGTATGTATTACTATGTATTACTAGTATGTATTACTATTATGT
>NKZO01001690.1:0-14420 GCA_002370185.1 Metschnikowia sp. 01-655c1
ATCTGATCATCGCTTATTTCTCGTCCCTCTCCCATGTGCACGGCATCTACTGCCGCACTACTCCTGAGGGCTTCGTTGGCTCCTTCTACGGAAGTGACTCATCTGTCAATCAATTGCAATTAGCTCTTGATTCTCAGTTTTCCAATCTCATGTGGCTTTGCTTTGCAGATCAATCTTGCTGCTCCTTTCAATCCTTTAACAAACGTTTTGTGGATACTCAAGTGATTCCAGATTTAATCAACGATGAGATTCACAGAGAATCGTTATCTGCTGGCGATGCCTTTCATGAGTACGCCACTAAGGGGTCTGAGGGAGATCTCCTTCCGTTTGTGAAATTTTGTGTCGCCCACAATCATCTTCGGTCGGATATCTGTATTCACATATCCTCCCTATTGATTGCTCGTGTCCAATCCAACGGCCTTGACACTTTCAAACGTGTTTTTCTGAATTTCTTCAACTCCACAGGAGATTTTCTTAAGGCCACTATTTCGTTTACTGCTGACCTTAAGCTGCGCAATTTATTGCTTCCAGCGAAATCGGCGGCTACTTCTGCTGCGAAACGAGACAATACTAATTCTCAACCTCGCGGTGCTCAGGACCGGAATGCTTTCAGTAAGGGAGCCCTCTCAAAGGGTTTCTCTAAGAAATCCTACAATTCCAACAACCGGGGCAAAACTGGTGGTAAACCCGACAAACGTTTCTCCAATTCGTCGAACTCCAAATCACCAAAGAAACCTAACAACCCTCTGGCAAAGAACTCTGGTGGGCAAGACCTGATCAACATTGTTTCTTCTGAGAATAGCACTTCTCATATAATTAGTCAAATAGAGACAGATTCTTACCTTGCTTGTAAGTTCTTATTGGATACTGGCAGTCCTGTCCACTTGGTGAAAGATCGATCCCTCTTAACGGATTTTGTTTCTGACACTTCTGGTTCCTTCGGGACTGCTAACCGGTCTTCTATGCCAATCCTTGGTTACGGAACAATGAACCTTCTGGTTCCTAACATGCCCTCCTTACATCTTCCTAAGGTGTATTTTGTTCCTTCTGTCCAACATAACATCCTTGCGGTTAATGAAATCGATGAACTTTTCTTCCTGTACCGTTATGATTCGGAGGGAGTTCGTCATCCTCTCTTAGTCTACCAATCTGATCCGTCAAGGAATGATGCTATGGCCATAATGCCAACAGTCTATGAGAATGGTAAAACTTGGCTTACTCACAAACGCCACACCGTTCCCTCTACGACTCGCTCAGTGGATTCCCCTCTGAGGTCTCTCTCGAGGCCACTGTCCAATTCCTCCGCGGCTGCTCTCGCAGTAGTCACTATGGACACGAGGGAGTCTTTATCGAACTTATCTTCGACAGAGTGGCATATCAAGTTTGGACATCCTAGTCTTCGTGCCTTTCAAGCACTCCAGGCTATATGGAACATACCTAAATCGATACAACATGTTCCCTCTTCGGATTGTGAGGTTTGTGCCTTGTCTAAAAGCACTCAACGTCGTCCAAAAGAGAGCACAAGCGGAAATGACGTTACTAAACCATTTGAAATCTTGCATGTTGATTTAAGTGGTCCGTTGGATAATCCTCCGGCTTACGACCACTCACGATTCTTCCTTACAATTGTTGATCGTTTCTCAAGGTATACAGTGGGACATCCTATTCGTTATAAGTCAGATGCTGTTGAGGTTCTCCAGCGTTTCATTAACTCTTCGCTCAACTCGCTTGGATGCTCACACTATCCTCGCGAAGTCCGTTCAGACAGAGTAGGGTTCATGAATCCTCAATAGGCAGGGCCCTGTCAATCGTGGATCTAACATTGTTCGAAAATCTTCTCATGCATCAATTGCTAAGATCTTCACTTGCTTGCTTCTCCATTTAAAGTGCCACACCGGCACTTGAGCGAAGTTTGTGTTCACGTGCATTATGGCACGTGATCTTGAGGTACGGATGTACTGCAGGTTCAGCACTTCCCTCTGCTATAGATAATATTATGGACCAGATCAATTCAAACTGGTCTTAAATATCAAATCAATGGTCAAAGCCAGATTTTTAACACAGGAAGACGAGGATGACACTACTTTAAAAATCGAAATTTCACTTTATTCATTATTCATAATTGTTTTTAAATCTTGTATCACTTAGACGACTCTCAATTCAATGGAGGTTCCGCCAGTGCAGTCCTTGCTGGACAATGACAACCCGTTGCCAGATGGACAGGCGTTCCATGCAGTGTTCCCATTGTAGGCCAAGTGTCCGTCCTTAATGGAGAAGCCAGTTGTGGCAGGCTGACGACCGAAAGGTGCAACGTCTCCCAACTCACCAGTGTTCTGGTCCAAGTTGATACCTCTTCCGTTTTGGTCAAACAAGGTGGTCTTGTCTTCGCCAAAAGTCAACTGCAAGTCCTCACCTTGGTCTCCACCAACGGAGAAAACGTGTGGGTGGCTGTCGACCTTCTTGATGGCTGCGTTCTGCACATTGGATCCGGAGTGGATAGCAATGAGTCCGAACTTACCATCCTTGGATTGTCCAGATTGAGCGGCCTCAGTCTTTGAAGCAGGGTCAGCCTTCTTCGGGTAGTCGGTCTTCTTTGGGGTCTCGGTGGTGGTGGTCTCAGTCTTGCCCTTTGGAGTCACATCGTCCACCTTCTTGGAGTCCATGATTCTCACAGCAACACCCAAGAAGTCGGAGCCGCTCTTGTCAAATGCAATCTTGTTGTTCTCAACACCAAAACCACTGTTCAGGTCATGGGCCAAGTAGTTGTCCTTGATGGAGTATCCCTTCTGGGCTTTGTCGGACAAAGTCACATATCCGTCAGATCCAATATTGACGTACTTCTGAGAGGCGGTATCAACCAAAGATCCATCGTCGTTCAACACCAACTTCAACTCGGGTTTTCCGTTAGGCACAACATTGTTACCGTCAGATCCCAACAGAGCGTATTGGTATTGGGAACCAGATCTAATGAGCACAGGGCTGATGGATTGACCAGCAAGTGCGACGGCGAGGATGCTCAAAAATGGAAGGTATTGCATTGTGACAGTTTATTTCTCTAAATTGTATTTGTGTTGGTTTGTGATGATGATTAGAAATGAAATTACTGAAGATTCAACCGGTTTATATACTTTTGCAGCCATCTAAAAATATCCTCGTGAGGGTAAAAATAGCATCTCATCGTATGCATCTATGCGCGATGACGTGATTGTTGAAAGCAAAGATCACGGAACCCCATATTCTTGCATGAAATAATGCCAAGCCTCGAGAATAGTGCGCTTGAACTTTTTAAGCTGTGGGGAAGAAAAGAAGCTATTTCTTAAGCTTGAATATAAACTTTTTCTCTGGAATACTCCATAGAACAAGGCCTTTTGGTGCCATATCAGCCATTCAAAACCTCAATTTGCTGTAGAATATTGTTATAAATCGTACGATAAATGCTTTTAGATTGCAAAATCTAAAAAAAAACTCGAAAATCCTTGTTTAGAGAGTCAAGGGTAACTCTGACTGCGATGGTGACTGCATATAAGTGGACTCGAGAAGGTCATGTGTTAAAATAGTGTCATTTGTTACGCATGCTTTGTTACTGAGTATATCTAGAAAAGAAATACAATGGCTATGATGAGGTGAATTTAAACATGCCCGATTCTTGGAATACTTTGCATTATCAACTATATGAATACTTAGTTACTGTTAGACCCATTGTGGGTGACGCACTACCTATATGGTAATTTTCAAAATAAAGTTAAAGGATTTTGCATCACTCAATATCCCCAACACCTGACTCAGGATTCTCTGTGAGCCTATCCATCCATATTTCAAGACCCAAAGTGCTTTTTTTTTTTTTTTTTTATTGCGGAACTTTGAGTTTTTTCTTTTTAATTGAAGAACATGAGTTCAAGACCTTGACCCATGCAGGATAAATAATAATCTTGTTATCATAAATAAACAAGAGTAAATTTACGAAGCAAATCAAGATTTTTATCATAAAGAGTATTAAAATTGAAGTAGTATTGGCAATGGAAATTCACGAAAGTTCCTATTAATTACTTACTACTGACAATAGTAGTCAAAATAGAAAAAATGTTATGTGACTGTAAAAATCAGTTTTTCAAAATTCCCCCATAAAACCAACTTTGACATGACCTGGAATATATGACCCGTCTACTATCAGAATTTTAGTTCGTTAGAACGCCTATACCATCAAAAAAATCTCGATACTGCATACAATCCACAAGCCATTTAATATTCTGAGCGACGACGTAAGCTGGTATACCTATATGATCAAAAACTCTCAAAAAAAAAATCGAGACAACCAATAAAAGTGCTGCTAGACCTTTTAGATCTTTAATCTTATTACTGGTCACATAGTGCCTTCTCTTCATTAAACCCAAGCTAGGGTCCTATCTGTTGAACATGTGAGATGTCCTGACCCGTGTCTGCAGGAAGGTGTCACCTGCAGTACAGCGGAATTGGATGAAGGGACAAGTCTCATAAGGTTCCGAGGAATGTATAAGTGCAGACGGATAATATAAACCGTGACTTGGGGTCAGGAGTCATAAGGTTTGACTTCAGACAAGGGATTAACAAGACCGGTACAGGTGAACGGAATTTATGGTGACGTGGTATATAAAGAGGGGATCTCGCTCATGATAGAGGAGTATCGAAACAGACCACAAAACAGAGATTCTAGTTAATATATACGTCGCAAAAGTATTGATTACCAAGAAACAATGAGCACTACTGTACCAGAATTGATAACACTCATAAGAAGAAACAAGATAACCGTTCCAGTATATGCAGGAATATATGGAAATTCTCAACAACTTAAACGTATCCAACACCTCTACGCAGTACATCGACTTGTTGAGAAAACAGCTCTTGCTGTTTCTCTCATACCGCGGTCACTCACGTGACTTTGGTCATGTGAAGGCTCACCTCAATATAAGTGTTTGGAATTGTTGTATACACTCCCATAATCTGGAATAGTTATCACGTTAAGTTTCAACAAGTGTCTTAACTTTGGTACTTCAGTAATCATTTCTATAGCTTCCATCCTTATCAATATATATATTAAGCTAGGATGTCCTTGACTTGTTGTCACAATTGATACCGTTTAAGTCTGAGCGGGACCTCCTCTATATATAGTCGGGTCTGGGACTCCAGCCCTAACCCACTCGGCCCATTGTCTTCTGCAGAACAATAGCCAATATTAGACAAGTGTTAGACAAGTGTCCTCGAGAGGCCACGTTGGCAGTGGGCCTCTCGAGGACAATACCAACCATTGTTTCATCTGTATGCAGTAACGGGAACATGCAGTACCCGCAGGTGTACTTGTTCCTCAAGTTCAACAAAAAGGACAAGCTTCCGCTATTTAATAAGAGTAACCGAAATATATATCAACTGAGGGAGAACATCCCAAGATGTCTCCCCACACCAGACCCACCAATATAATTAGTGTAGAGGTACTGATGTTTACTGAGGACCTGGACTGATTTCTCTACACGACTCCGTACATGCTAGGTACTCGTTGACAGATTCTTATATTAATAATAATATATTAAAAATAAAAGATAATAGTTTTGAATTTACATTTAATAACAGATCTTCATTATCATTTATAAAATATAATGTAGAAGATAAATTAGTAATTGAAGTTGTTAGTGTTAGACCCACCATGGGTAATGTACTACCCATGTGGATGCTGAAAGCCTGCACTGGTCGATCAGATGTTGAGCGGCCTTCGGCCCTCAATACGACCTCCATTCCTCTATGCCGGACCAGTCTATATAAGGTGCGATGGTTCCTCCTTGAGGAATCATCGACGAATAAACATGCAAAACACACTAACAGAGTACTGGACGTAACCAGAATCTAACAGTTAGAGCTATATAGAACTTTAGAATTAATTAATAAATATAAAAATATTAAAACTGTAGCTGCTATTTGTGCTGATATAGCAAATGAATAAGGTATCATTGATACTACATTAGCTATTAATCTGGTGATACTTGAGACTAAATTAGGTTTGTATTCTATTATTTCAAGGAAGTCATATCTCGAAATACAAGAATACAGCTCTAACATTCTGAACCTTGCTAGTCTAGAAGCACTACAGCCATGCCTAGTGGATGAAGATTTTATAATTTAAACAAGACAAGTACACAAAAGAAGTACCTGTAACCCATTCGCCTAGAACTATCTGTCTAATTGGTGTCTGTCTAAACTGCTGCGCGATACAACTAGGTGTGTACCATGTTAGGCCTACATGTTAGAGGGCCGTACAGGTAACTTATGCCTAAATACGAGGGCATTGCATGTTAATACATTGGTAGTTTCTAGAGACTGCTGAAAGTGATCCGTATCATGGATCTTTCGGGTGAGAGACCTTAAATAGCCTTACCAACTTGGCCATAAAGGCGCGTTATTATGAGGATGTACGGGTTCGAACTAAAAATAAAAGGACTTTTGGTCGCTCGAAAATTTTCCAACGCTCATAAAATGTTAGAATTAATTATGCGACCTGAGGCTCTAACCTGTATTCGCAAGGGTTATAAGCTTCTAACGGGCTTCTAAGTTAATCGGATCTTCCAGGAACGATGACCTACCGGCGGCTAAGTATTCTGAACGGCTACTATTAGTAGGAACTGTTGGAACATGAGGAACCAGTACATCTCTGATGTACTGCATGTTCTATGAGACTGCATGTAAGCAGGACAGATGAAACAGTGATATGCAGGAATATGTGTGAGTGGACGACGTCTGTTGAGAGTTTCCATAGACTCTCTGGTAAGTTGGAATTGTTATGACGTTGGCCTCCAATAACTTTCTCTAATATGGTGTTTCAGGTTCATCTTAGGTCACTTATATTCTTCTCTAAACTAGATATCAGTGAACTATCCTCACAATTGATACCGCTCAAATCTGAGCGGGATCCTCCATATATATAGTAAGTCCTCGGGACACCTAAACATTCTCTCCTTCGTCAATCTTCTCTCATCATCATTGTCTTCGAGAAGACAATGCCCAAGATTAGACGAGAACTTAGACGAGAGCCCACAGACGCTTAGCTATACCTTTGTCTCTTCTTCAACAATACCCAACATTGTTTCATCTGGAATGCTTGGCATGAGCATGCAGTACCCGCACATGTACTGGTCTCAAGTTCAACAACGTCCCGCGGAAAAGGGGAGCGGGCAGTAACATAAGACCAGATAGAATAAGAGACGACATTGAGTTGATAAGAGTACTGAGTATAACTTAGATATATAATCGTTCCAGTCTATGCGTTAGTAGATGACAAAGCGCAACAGGAACTCGCCCGATCAGTCGTTATGGGTAATCTTAGTTAATTAATGATAACTGTATTAGACTATAAGTATCTAAGATTAGGTATTGAAGTTCTTCCGTTCAAACTCTAGGGGACGTTGCCCATTTATATTCTCAGTTGATCGACGGCCAACGGCCGTCGACTGAAATTGGATTTCAGTCAGCTTAGGCGCTATGCGTGACTGTAATACTGTACTCAGTCGAGTAGATTCCATGTCTAACATAAAACATGCCACAACAACGATATGAAAATGAGAGTTTGACCCCCGTACTCTGAGACTATCACATGAACTACCCTACAATTTGTTTATAAATACGAGAAGTTAAAGTGGCGTCATTTGGCTTTAATATTCCGTGGTGACATTTTTTGTCCTTTCTGAGCTGTCAAGAGCTGTATGCACATGTATGCATCGGCACTCGAGAAAGGTTGCAGATTCTAGATTTTTTTGCAGCCATGGGTCTGTTAAATAGAGAAGAACGACCTTAATTGGGATCCTTTTGAACTTTTGAATAGAAATAGAGAAGATTGACCTTAATTGGGAACGATAAATGTGTAGAAAATGTATCGCAGTTCACAAATTACGCTTGGTTGTGTGTACTAAATTACAAAAAACTAAAATGATTCCTAAAAATCGAAATTTACAGCCATGCATTCACCACTGTGTTTGGTTTATTTTTCAAATACCTTAATCAGGAAACACTTCTCTTTTGCTGATGCATAAAGTGAAAAGGCTTTCAGATGCCCACTTTTTCATTTTCGCTCCTTAAAACATCATTTGTTTAAACCCATTCTGCTACAATAGCCTAATGTGGCTTCAAATCTACAAATCAATACCAAAAGTCAAGACTAAACTCTAAAAGAAGTCTGCTTCAATCTTGAAAATGTGCTTCAATCTTGAAAGTGTACTCAGATCATGAAATTGTGTTTAGATCTAGGAATTGTGCTTACTATCCCAATTCGAAACTACGTTATTCATGTCTGCTACTGAACAAGATCCTCGCAATGAGGATGAAATGCTTCATGTTTCGAACGCCATCAGCCTGTTACAAATGGATCTCATTGAAATCTCTGATCAAAGTGATGTTGACAAGGTCTTGGATCACGATTCCGATTCCGATAATAGTCAACAGCCAGGGCCATCCTACAACAGTGGAAAAAGAACTCAAAGAGGCGAAAAAAGAAAGAACAGAAGGTCAAATTTTTGTATACCCTCTTGGGAAATAAGTCTGTCTGATTTGCTATCTGAAAATGAGTCTCCTGTCTTTTCGCCAAACATTAATAAAGGTATCATTCGGTTGGAATGCGGCCCAGCTTCAAACAATACCGAGCGACCACTTGTCAACCTAAATTCTCGCTTGCCTTTACTCAACGAAGCCATGATTTTTTTACAAGACTGGGACGTTGCCCCAGAAATGGAGGAGTATATCTTCTAATTGGAGTATCTTCGTATTCTTATTGGAAAAAGTGATATTAAAAGTGAAGAACATTTTTTGGTGAGACTGAAAGGCAAGTTGTCGGAGAAAGAAAAGCCCCTTTTTGATTATGTCAACACCATTTTTCAATCTCCCCAATGTTTGAGCAAATATCTGATTATGGCGCCGAAGACAAGAAGAAGCTACACTACTCCCATCGCACGCTACCTTTCTTATATGGCCAAGGAAAAGTTTACTGAGGAGAATTTTAAAGTCGACGGACTTCTTATGACCGAGTGCTTGAAAGAGTACGTGAAAGCACAAGTGGAGGCCAATGGTTTGGAAACACTGAGTTATTTCAGTACTATTGAGAACTTCAAGTATGCTTTGGGCCTTTTGTTTCAATGTATTGGTTTACACAAAACTCGCCACACCACAAATAGTGAGCAGAGGGCCACTGAACTTGCTCAGAGTTGGCTGGTTGTGCCTCATATCTGTTAAATTTCAGACTTATATTTGCTAGATATAACTTGGGTCTAGTCTACGCTATCACTTGACCCTACGGGAGAACTACCTTCTTTCTAGACCGGTGAAAGTCTTTTCACGCGGCCTCGGCGGCTCCCGCGCGTCGTCCTGCATATCATCCTACTCGCTCTATATGAATGACTGCGTCTGCAGTTCCTACTCACGCGTTAACAATATCTCTTATGTCAACTAATATGCTCGTAACACGCAGAAGGAGCATAACAAAATAGCCAAGGAAAACTTCCACAACAAGAACATCAATGCGTTGTCACAAGAAAGGTACTCAATTGATCGAGCGAGACAGATGATGATCAACATGTTGAAGTTGACCTCTTCCCATAAGAAGAATGGTATCTACTATGGCGTGAATACCCTGTTGGAATTTTTAATGGGTCACCATTTGCTTTTCAGGAGTCAAAAAAAAAAACCATGTTGGAGCTATCAGACTCAATCTATACAATTGAGGAAACTGGACGGGGAAAAATTCCCGTACTAGGATTTGCAGTTACCATAGGGAAGACAATGGTCCCGTCTACTAAATGTTTTTACATGGGAGCATGTCGCAACAAGCATGTTGAAATGTGGTTGGTCTCATCTTTTGCAATGTCGCTTTGGTATCGGCTTGATTTCACCAAGCACTTTGGACTGTTGACCAAAAAAGCCTTTCCGAATTTTATGGATAGGACAATGTCGTTCAATATCAAGGTCCTTTTCGCTGAAAAAGCAGTAGCTCTCGCGGCCATAACGCAGTGAGTTACCAATATGAGTCGAATTTGGCTAAAATGTGTCTCAACAGCATTGGGTTCGAGATTGACAAAGTCACTCACGTTGGCCGGAAAACGGCTGCTAGAAATGCAGATGCCGCTTTTATTGAAGAGTCTATGATCAGACGTGCTAGTAAATTAACCAATGATGTGCTCACAGATAATTATCTCACGACATATCCTTTTGCGTTCTTGCATCATTCAGCAAACTTTCAAAAGGAAGAACAATTTTATTTGGAACGAGATGTGAAGCCACCTGAAGCTCTTAGAAAACTCATTTTTCCTTGGCTTGAAGAATGGAGAGACAGAGTTGAAAACAGAACCGATGAAGCTCATTTACCTCTCATTGAGCAAGATGGTAAGATCCCTACATTCTTGAAAATGCTCGATGACTTTAGGGATGTGATTCTCCAAGACTTGGCGGTGTTGTTGGATTTAGTACCAGACTGCATTTACAGAGTTCACCCTGTTGTTAAGAACCCCTTGTTTCTTGAATTCAAGTGTCGGGTTAGACAGGCCTGCAACAATCCAAATATCTTCAATCCATCCAATGAAATTTATCAAGCTGCAACCATTTTGGGTCCATCACAACAACACTATTGGAACTTTTAAGAATGGCGTTGAAATCCTCAATGCAAAGAACGAAAAAGGTTTCTTGAGTTTGAAAGATCAACAACTTCAATTGGCAATGCTGCAAACCCTGATGCGTGCTGAGGTAAATGAATTTCATCAAGAGTTTGATCTGGTGAAAACTAAGTTGGATGTGATAATTGAGACCATGAGTGGTTTAATCGGAGGATATTCAAATTCACAAAAGCAATCCATTACTCAGGACACTTCCTCGTCTGATGACCAGTCTGAGAAGCGAAGAAGAAAAAAAAAGGAAGTTTACCACCTTGACTCCAGAAGAAGCAATTCAGTTTAAGATGTCACGGGAAACTGTTACTGTTCCTATGTTGCTTGATGAATGGTATAAACCTCTGGGACATATCCCCAGTGTGGAGGAGCGAAACAATCTCTACTGGTGGTCCTGGAGGCAAGAGGCAGAAGAGGGATTCTACAAGAAAAGGCATGCTATCATCAAATTCATTAATAATTTGCCTGAAAGAACTGGCCTTACACATTTATCTCGTGAGGAGGCAGGAGATCTTGTTGAGGAGTATCGTTTACTGAAAGGATTGGGGATTCATACACTCAGCATTCAGCTCAAGCCCAACGCTTTGAAAGGAATTTATGAAGAAGTAAGGAAGTTGTGGGATGAAAAGCATGGCTTCAATTTAAGTGTTGGAATTGAAGGAATTGTTGGAAATGAAGGAAGTGTTTAGTTTGTATTTGTTTGTATTACTTGAATTTCGAATTTTTTGTTTGTTTGTTTGTTTGTTTATTTATTTATTTGTTTATTTATTTGTTTGTTTGTTTGTTTGTTTGTTATTTTATAGTTTTTATAGTATTTACTCGTTATTACTACACCCTTTTGACATATATTTATGCATCTTATGTATAAGTTGCATAATATGCATAAGATGCACTTTTGACACGCTCGGACGCCACTTCAACACCGCTAAAATGGAGAAAATAACCGTCATTATATACCAGACGGAACTGCATAAAACACAACGCGAAGAAGTGGTCAGACCTGCTAAGACAATGTAAAGCTGTTGGAAAATAAAAAGACCTGCGAAAAAAGGTCGTTAGCGCGCAATGGTAGTGTTTCAAAGTCGCGACTTCTTCGGAAAATGCTTTACTTTGAATTAGTCCATTTTTCTCGGCCTTTTCAAGTTTGACTTGGCCGCGGGAAGAATAGAGCTGAACTTAAGCACCCAACTCAAATGATGCAAATCATCAAAGAGCCTGTGTGAATTTGTCTCAAAGGTTGCAGTTCAGCTCAATGATACTCTTCCAGGTTTAGCTATTGTCGTCACAGGGAATCTTGGTGGACATGGAAGGGTCCTTGGAAAGTTGTTCAGGAAAAGTGACACATTCGCCTATAAAATCACACAGACGTAGGAAATGCCTCAAAGAAATACAGTCCATCTTGATGGCAGACTCAAATGAATCTGCTAGGGCCAAGTGATAATACCCCAACCAAAAAAATTCCGCTCAAAGCATTATCAATGAAAAAAATGCTTAATATATAAACATCTTCTAACTACATAACTATACTAATTTAAAGATCTAATCCTTCGCTGTACATCTTAAATGGTTTGAGCCGGAAGAAGATACCGGGTTTCTCTTACTCTTTTGGACATAACCCATATCTGAAGACCAACCGGAACGTCAAAATCCCTGCAAGCCACAATCAGAGTTTCTTCCCCCTATACGTAGGTGTAGTATCCAGGTTTTCACGCACTCAAAAGTTTACTCAATTGTATTCAACTTCGTTTGGATGGCATTAAAGGTGAGATTACTAGCTGGTCATCTGTGTTATTGACACTGAGCCTCAAGAAATTGCAAACCTCAGCACCCCATAGAGACTACCAAAAGTATTACCAAATTTACTAAATTTTTTTTGAAAAACAAAGGAAAAAGAAAGTCACGTTCAAATCCACCAATACCTATAGTCACCAGAATTATGGCCTGATTGAATTTATGACTAAAGAATATGTAAGAAACATCTGATCAATTAAATGCGATGTGAGTTCCTATTGTCAACGCGTATCTAGCATGTACATCTCCGATGTACTGCATGTTCCATGTGACTGCATGTAAGCAGGACAGATGAAACAGTGATATGCAAGATTATGTGTGAGTGGACGACGCCCCGCGGAAAAAGGGAGCGGGCGGTAACTGTCAACGAATACCTAGCATGTACTGAGGCGAGGTACTTCGCGGATATGTTGAATGCAGACAAGTGCTAGACAATAGGGCTGCGCAAGCCTTAGAGAAGCGGGAAAAGTATAAGACGCCGATGCGGCCCCGCCTTACGACTTTGGTCTTGTAAGGTACAACTTACATATCTCTGTATATCAATATATACTAAAACATTAGTTGAAACCTAGTGAGCAAAAAAAAGAGTAAACACTTTTATACACACACCTTCATTTGTCGCTCGAGAACGCGCGCTCCTCAGTGTAAGAGATGTGTTGTTCCATCACAATGTGGAGACTTGAATGAAAGACAATCACAAGTTTTCAATCACTAAACAACTAAACTATCTCAAAAAATTCAAGATCTAGCGGCATATATGCATGCAAAACGCATGCACAATGTATCAGGAAGTGAGGGAAATCCTTGTGGTTATTGTCTCACACACAATGAGAAGCTTCCAGCATGGTTCTCATGACAAGTCAAAAAAAAAAGCATTTACCAGCATGTATATAATATAGACCATGCTTCCTTTTTCACAAAAGCATCTGAAAATATCATGAAAGCTACTCTGTTGATTTTCGCCTGCCTTGTTGTCGCCGCGACTGTGTGGGCAGACTGTATCTATCCCTTGACCTTCTTCGTAAAAATCCTCGACAGATACATACCACTCTCCGAATATCGGGACAGTAATGGTTTGCGTTTATTATGTTTTTATTCGCAAAAAATGCCCCCCATCCATTTCACAGTCAATGGTCAGCACGCTATCTCTACAGACCCAACCAATCCGGGGCACGCAGTGTTTCACGGCAATTTTCTTGGCATCAGCACTCAAGTCAGTCCCATTGCCCTTCAATTCAATAATAAGCAGAAGGTATTAAATCACAATCAATATTTTTACTGCTGGAACAGCTCCATCAACGTCTACACAATTTCCACCGTGCCAGACAAATCACTAACATGCTACGGGGTGAAAGTCTACCTCTTGCCGTATGACAAAAAAACTGGACGCGCCATTGAACCTGGATCTTCGCTTATGGCTGATCAATGTTTGCCTCAAAAGAAAACGAACCAATTACCCAAGAATAATCAACTCAAACGCATCTCAGGCGCAAAATTTGCTATCTACGCAAAATTTAAGAACAGTCAAGTGCCCCTTTCGTACATCGAATATCGAATTGGCCATAATCATTTTAGTGCATTGGCGTATGGAAACACGTTGAATCCTACTGCCAAGTTCGACTTCAAAGGCGGGTACGTGTCCACCAAAGAAACACGCTTTCCAGGTTATGCAAACTATTACAAAGATAAGATTCTCATCGGTCCAAGAATTAGGCCAAGAAAGTTCACTATAGATAGCGACGACAAGATCCGCGATTATGACTTCTTTTCCTGCTTTCATCCTGTCAAAAAAGTCAACATCATTTCCACGAAGAAAGATAATCCTTCCTGCTTTATTGTGGACCTCTATCTCAAACCATACACTAAACAGACAGTTGCAATTTCGGGCTCAGGCACAAATCAGACAGTTGCAAATTCAGGCCTAGGCACAAATCAGACAGTTCCAAATTCAGGCCTAGGCACAAA
>NKZO01001691.1:0-26539 GCA_002370185.1 Metschnikowia sp. 01-655c1
GGAGAATCGAATGACACCCCCTCCACACCATAATCTCCTCTTTCCAGCTACCCAAAAGTCTCGTGCATAGCCCTTCCTCCCCCAACCCAAGTCCTGCATATAGCAGGTGTGTATATAAAAATGTACGGCATATAAGCGGTCACTGTTACCCGCACCAAGCGCAGCATCGCACTATAAAAACTTGTCATAGTGAAACAGAGTATGAAATGTCATGGACATCCGGCGTATCTTAATGTATGTGTATTCCTGTATTCTAGTGATGAAAACTCTTTTTTACCATTTGTGAGCTTTTCGAGGCGTAGCCGTTTTGGCTGCACATGTCTCCCTGCAATGACTGGTATATGTCATAGTTACACTGAACGAATCGCTTCTTTCACATATACTAACATCAAGTCGTTAAACTACCCATTATAATGTCTCTTTTGATTGCTCTCACGAGGCTGTACTAAGTGTAGCTACCCCATAAAGTTTTCCATTTTTAGAAGCCATACTGAGGAATCTATACTTAGGAAGCTATACTTAGGAAGCTATACTGAGCAATAACTAGGAACTAACCATAGCAATGTGTCCACTTATGTTGCACTTACCCCCACATCTCGATTACTTGACTAGATTCTTCAATAGGACTTTCTTGCCAACAAAATCACCATCTAGCAATAAGCTCTCTACAACACCAGCCTTTGATCTAAGCATGGCCTACAAGACAGTACAAGATGATGGATTAGTTTAGAAAGATTGGTAATCAATCATGGAGTCTTTCAGTATTACTACTATGGCTGCTCTATGGCTACTCTCCAACTTCTCTATGACTTCTCTATGACTACTTTATGACTTCTCTATGGCTACTCTCCAACTTCTCTATAACTACTCTCCAACTTCTCTCTAACTACTCTCTATGTTTATCACTCACTATGGTTGGCTCTATTTCTATTAAGACTCTACTACCAAAACTGCTATGTTTATTTCACGGCCACTATAATTACCATATTACCGATGGAATTCACAGCTAGTATAGTGCGATGAAGACTTCTCAGAAAACCAGTACACCTAATAGTCATTTTTTTTTTTTTCAAGTCCTTCAAGTCTATTTTCTTCCCATCCAATATGGTCTTTCGTTCCGTATCATCTGTTACTAAGGATGTAGATCACCTTGTCTAATGATTGGAAGATACTCAGACCTTAGAGTAACGTCGGATGTACTGATCTAAGGCACTCACTATAATATGTTCATTCATTATCACCAACTATACGTTTCGTATTCCATGCAGGTGTTGCAATTAATTGACTCTGTTAGTGTGTTTCATTGGATCTAATTTGATGGGTTATATTTATAGTTTTGGGTTTATGGTTTTAGTGTAGTTCAAGTTTTCATTGAGCAAACAAGTATACTGAATATATTGTTAGCGTAATGTCACTCCAAAAACTGTTTAAAGAGTTGTCTAGTAAGATGGTCTCAAAATTCCCACTAAATGATATTGCCCACTAAATGATATTGACATACTAGTGTTAGATTCTGGTTCAGGTACTCTGTTTATTATGTTCATTCGCATGATTCCTCAGAAGAAGAAGTCTGAACTATTAAGGTTTTGACCGGCAGAGTTAGCGTATCCAGCCAGTTGTTGTTATGTGCAGGTTTTTCAAATCATCATGGAGTAATATTGGACAGAATGCTATACTGTTTTCTGACATACAGTAATTATATGATGTATGATTATGAGCACTGCTATGGTATGATTGACCGGAACTGCGGACCGCGGCCGGAATTGGCCTGCTACAGTACCTCCCAAAGTCCACCACAAGCACCTTTTCAACTAAAAAAAAATATTCATTGTAGAGCCCGGAATTCCAGGATTCCAATAAACCAAGTTTCATCTAAATCCCTTGAAAAAAAGGTCGTTTGCGTTGGGCCTTTTTGTGCTGAGGTAGCCTGGTGCACGGGTGTTTTTTGCACCCATTCAATCTGAATTCCGAGGGGCTGACACTCCATTAAACATCACATGAGAATTAGCCACCACAGTCACAGTCACAGTCACAGTCTCAAGATATTCCCCAGAAAGGGTGTCTGCTAATTGGTCTGTAATTGTAGGCTTAATTACAAACCGGCTTGTTGAGACTCATATTTTTAGATTCTTGTTACGTCAGGTACTCTGTTTACTGTTCATTCCGATGGTTCTCCAGAGGGAGGATCAGGATACTATGTATTTAAAGACGACTTTGCCTAGTCAACGGGTTTTAAAAGGTGCAAAGGGGGGAGACTCTCCACATTCCATCCTACTCTAGCATAGTCAACTTTCTCTACCTTCATACTGTAGTACTATGGACTATAGTCTACTATACAATAGTCTACTACACTCTATCATATTATGGGCTACTCTAGGTAGTTATTAGTTAGTGTGATAGTCTATTCTACCATAATTTACTCTAATGGAATAGTATATGGGAGTTTGAAGACGGAGAATTTATTGGTCACAGGTGGAAATTGGCTTGTGGTGATGGATTCACTGGCCCCAGATTTATCATTCCCACCTAGTACCTCGTACAATGATGGTGGAGGTGTGGCACAGTTGAATGGCCATTATTAGGATTAGACAGCGTAGGCGCAAAATACTGGAATAGGTAGAGTACTACCAAAGGTGGGTCCAACACTATACTAATCTATAGTATGTTGTTATGTTCTTTAATACAGTTATGCTTCACTAATACTTCACGAATACTTACTAGAACAATGGTAGCCATCATTGTACGAAGAGAAGAAGGTACCCTACGGCCACGATGATTGGCTTAAAGCCTATGGGAGGCGAGCCCTTGCACAGCATTTTATTAAGCCTTAGTCTTTGGATGATCATGTTTGAAGCCGAAGCTATGGCCACAATGGTGTATGCCAATGAAAAGAAGATGATGGACCAGTACACCGTGAACGTCCAGATATCCTGCGAGTAGTATAGGTAGAAGCTCAGGAACTTCGCTTTGGTTCCTTCTGTGGGCCAGTAAAGAGACAGGAAGGGGGGTGTCACGTAGCCAAGGGGAATATTTTTGGAGACTCCATTATGATGGTCGTGATACCGAATTTGCGGCCATCATAGTATGAAGTACAATGATGATGGCCTGGTTATTATTACGATCGGACAGAGTGGGCTTCATGAATCCTTTATAGGTAGGGCCCTGCCTATCGTGGTTGTAACAATTACTGTTCACTAAACTGTTCACTAAACTGTTCCTAATTTCACTATACAATTCACTTATTACCATACTCTTGTAGAATACTAGCCAACAACAGACTGCGGCCAATTGCTGCGAAATCACCTTTACACTTTGTGTATTTTTCGCGACAAGACGTTCCATTGTATAAAAGGTTTACTCAACCTTGAGCTTAAAAATACGTAACACCCGTGAGAGCTGTTTTTTGTGCATGGACAAATAAATCAAGTCTGAATAAATCCATACTTTTGTTTATTGAAAAGAATCTGGTGTATTCCGGCTCTATGACCCAATGCTACTGTATACACTACTCTACTACATATCCACACATTCTACAATTGAATTACCAAACTATAGTATATATCACTCCAAACTCAGATAAACCACTAGCAGCTTTATATACACAATCACACTAGCAACTTACTACACTATAACGGCGATGTTTTATTACTCACTTACACCACACCTGCACCACGACTGCATACAACACAGTCACTTCACTACTAGGCACTTTGAGGAAGAACAGGTGACAAGAAGTAAATTAAAAATGTAGGATAGTTTAATCAATCGAAAGCTATGAAATGTCTCTTAAACCCTTTTCATTAAGAAAATAGTAAGGGAGGCAAGATGCAGAAGATTATGCTTAAGGATGTGAGCTCGAATGCTGTCAAGTGTCAGGAGGTGGAGATATACTTTTTGCCGTATAACAAGCAGACCAAATAATCAGTGTTTTCCATGCTTTACTCGCTTACTAAATTGGCCACTGTGAATGGAGAAGAGGTGCCATGCCAGATCCATTATGATGAAAATAGTGTGAACTTCTCATGGTAGAGATGCGCATTGATCACTACTAACTGGGTGAGCAGCAGGACTACCATAAAGAGTATACAGAAGGTTAATGAGTCTGTATACAGAAAGTTAATGAGTCTGTATACAAAAGGTTAATGAGTCTGTATACAGAGAGTTGATGAGTCTGTATACAGAAAGTTAATGAGTCTGTATACAGAAAGTTAATGAGTCTGTATATAGAAAGTTGATGAGGCTGTATACAGAAGGTTAATGAGTCTGTATACAGTGTAATCTACATGATTCTATGACTACCAGTTTAATCTAGATCCTCCTTGTAATGTAGTTGTACTCCTGTATCTATGAAGCTTCCAGTACAGTGGCCAGTGTGCATCCTTTAGTACTGGCATTACTGACGGTCTGGCGGTGTATCATCTAGGACCAATTGAATAGGGAATTCTTTGCCGAGCAACCAAGACACGACTATTTGAGTAATGGAGAAACACAATTTAGCATTCCCTAGCTGTGCTAACAATATACTCTCCACTTCACCACTTAGTCTTAAGTCGACAAATAATTTCCTGACTGCCAAGTCACTAAAAGTATGTCTATTATACAGTCCACTAAATAACTCTTCTCTAACATGTTTACTACTTGTTTATTTCTCAAGGTAAGTAGTCAAAGTATGTAGCCAAGGAGTCAGGTTGTGTAGTGGTTAAGTCCTGAGTTTTAGATTAGTCAATTCCAGTTGTGCATTTATGTTAGGCATATCAGGTGGTCCTTTCAATAACCATGGAGTACAGTCCAATGTAGTATACTGAGCACTATTAATAAAGTTCATAGTCTCATCAAGATAGGTAAATACTTGAGGAGTTACACGAGAGCTGTTCTGGCTGTTTGACTGTTTGGCTGTTTGACTGTTTGGCTGTTTGACTGTTTGGCTATCCTATCTGTTTGGCTATCCTATCTGTTTGGCTGTCCTGGTGGGTCTGGTGGGCTGAGTGGAGGACATCTTGGTATGTTCTCTCAGACAATATTCTGATTAATTAACTAACACTAGGATATGGGTGAGAGTTCCATCTTATATAGAATTCTATAACTCCACTAAAGCATTTTCACATAAGAATTATGTGGGAGATAAATTTTCTTATGTATGGAATAAGGTAAGTATAGCCTTAAGAAGCTGGTTTAGCGCACTCTAGGTTTCTCGTGAGCGTGCGCCCTCCTTTTCCTGAAAAGAACATTCATTGTTCACTTTCAACAAGAGTTTATCTGGTGTATAAGTACAAGTTATGCATTGGAATATAGTATAGAAATGGTATAGAAATGGTATAGAAATGGTATAGAAATGGTATAGAAATGGTATAGAAATGGTATAGAAATGGTATAGAATGGTATAGAAATGGTATAGTGTGATATCAATGCGAGCATGTGTAGTGTGTGAGTATAGGTGCGTATATACAGTGTTTTTTAAAACTATTCAAACGAGCGTAGCAAAAGGATTCAGACCACACTAGCAAAATTAAACAAACCAATGGTTCAAAAAGTTTCGTACCCCTTTGCACAGTCTTTCAGACCAAATGGCGTAATGTTTCACACCAATTTTCATTAGAATTCAACGTTCTGAAATCTTAAATCTGGTGGATTGCCATATACGCACTACATTTGGGAGTCTGCAGTTAAAATAAAGGACTACCCCGGAATTGGCTCTGGCGAGAAAGCAAAACACCCGTACACCCGGCCACCTCAGCAGAAAAAGGACCAACGCAAAACACCTTTTTTTTCATGGTACGGAAAGAAGAGTGGGTTTGATGGAATCCTGGAATTCCGGACTTTATAATGCATTTTTTTTGTAGTTGAAAAGGTTTGGTGGTGGCCTTTTAAAAGGTGCCGAGATCTTTATGGTCACGTGACCATCGTTGAGTTCCGGTCTCGTGCTACTTTCCACTAATACCAAAACCACTACACCATAAATTGGCCAAATATTCAAGGAGAATTTTGATCTGGTAAAAACCAGATGCTCTAAAGCAGAATTTCCCCCCTGGTTTGGATAGTTTTGAAAAAACACAGTATGTACTACATTTGGGAATTTTCAGTACCAGTGAAGGCCTAGAACGGACGGAACTGAAGTGGAAGAGGTACGAAACTTTTTGAATTATTGGTTTGTCTAATTTTGCTAGTGTGGTTTGAACCATTCTGTCTTCTTGGTTCCAAAAATTTCGCCGCCCTGGTTTGAATAGTTTTGAGAAACACTGTAAGTGAATGTGTGAATATAAATGTGTGAGTGTACAAGGTGCGAGTAGACGTAGTGTATAAGTATGAGGGTGAGCATAAATGTGAGTGAGTGAGTGAGTGAGTGAGTGAGTGAGTGAGTGAGTGAGTGAGTGAGTGAGTGAGTGAGTGAGTATAAATCTGTAAATGGATGAAGGTGAGGATGTGTGCGAGTATGAGTGTGGATGAGTGTGGATGAGTGTGGATGAGTGAGGTTGAGTGAGGTTGAGTGAGGTTGAGTGAGGTTGAGTGAGGTTGAGTGAGGTTGAGTGAGGTTGAGTGAGGTTGAGTGAGGTTGAGTGAGGTTGAGTGAGGTTGAGTGAGGTTGAGTGAGGTTGAGTGAGGTTGAGTGAGGTTGAGTGAGGTTGAGTGAGGTTGAGTGAGGTTGAGTGAGGTTGAGTGAGGTTGAGTGAGGTTGAGTGAGGTTGAGTGAGGTTGAGTGAGGTTGAGTGAGGTTGAGTGAGGTTGAGTGAGGTTGAGTGAGGTTGAGTGAGGTTGAGTGAGGTTGAGTGAGGTTGAGTGAGGTTGAGTGAGGTTGAGTGAGGTTGAGTGAGGTTGAGTGAGGTTGAGTGAGGTTGAGTGAGGTTGAGTGAGGTTGAGTGAGGTTGAGTGAGGTTGAGTGAGGTTGAGTGAGGTTGAGTGAGGTTGAGTGAGGTTGAGTGAGGTTGAGTGAGGTTGAGTGAGGTTGAGTGAGGTTGAGTGAGGTTGAGTGAGGTTGAGTGAGGTTGAGTGAGGTTGAGTGAGGTTGAGTGAGGTTGAGTGAGGTTGTGTGAGGTTGAGTGAGGTTGAGTGAGGTTGAGTGAGGTTGAGTGAGGTTGAGTGAGGTTGAGTGTGGGTATGATGTGATCAGGCCCTTTAGAGTAATACAGTTGGTGGTACTACACTGTACTATACACTGTACTACTATGTTAGGAACCAAGAGCTATGCTTCGATTCCGGAAACTGTACCAGGTGAAGCACCTAAAAGTAGTATTGATATAAGCACTGTGCTTCAGAGTACATTCTGGAGGGGAATGTAGGTCAAAGTACAGCAGTAAACCATAGTGTATAGTAGTATGGAGTATAGTTAATATGGAGTATAGTAGTATGGAGTATAGTAGTATGGAGTATAGTAGTATGGAGTATAGTAGTATGGAGTATAGTTAATATGGAGTATAGTTAATATGGTGTGATGAACATATAAGCGTGTGAAAATGTATGATAGACTCTGGATTATGGAGGTTCTTCGCGAAAAGGGTCTAATAACTTACTGGTGTATTACAGCATAAGTAGTTGGTACTTGAGTCAGTACTAGGAAGACCTTACTCACTATGCTTTAATACTCACTACACTATTTACTGTCTCCTCAAGGTACTCAGATACCAATTCTCTATTGAAGTAGTCATACTCAAGTAGTCATACTCATGAAGTCATACTCATGTAGTCATACTCAAGTAGTCATACCCATAGTAATCATACTTATAGTACTCAACAATTCTCTTACTAGCATCGGTATCTCGACTCAGTACTTAGTGTGCCCGTGGTACAAATATGTATGACTGAGTAGATAATATAGGGATTTTAGACTTTTGAATGCCCTAGATACATGGATGTATGCAGATATGATTGTATGGAATAGTATCTAGGGTGTATGCAGATATGACTCTATGGTACGGTGACCTGGACGTTACCATGATATGCTTATTCTCAGAAGTTGCAGTGATTGAGTCATAATTGCTTGACACTACGGTGGACACAGAGTTTTTGTATTATGATGATATACAGAATTATTCCTCGTCCTCGACAACAACGGTTTGCAAACCCTTGTTGGAAGGAACAATGACGGGCTCGACGTAGGCGAACATAGCCTCCTTGGCATCCTCCTCGTCGTTTCTCTTTCTGGAGATTCTCAATCTCATTCTGGTCTGGACTCCCTGGATACCTCTGGACCACAATTGGGTGTTCAACTTAGGGTCCAATCTGATGTCAGTGGTGCCCATGTGTCTGGAGGCGAACTTTCTGATCTCCTTGACGGCCTTTGGGGCTCTCTTCTTGAAGTTGACACCGTACAACTGTAGGTTAGTATACTGAATAATAATAGACAATAGAAACATGGATAGAAAAGACAATAGAGAAATGGATGGAAAGACAATAGAGAAATGGATAGAAAAGACAATAGAAAAATGGAACAGAAAAAAGGAAAGATAGAGTATAGTGACAACTGACTGTGACTATGGAGGCGTATGGACGGTGGATGAATGGTCCCATTTATGGATATAGTAATGAATTGACTGGGTCAGGGATCATATTATGGAATCAACATATGGATGTATGGATAATTAGGATTATGGATTTGTGGCCCACATCTATAAATATTCTTTTCTTGGGATGTAGTCATGTAGTCTTGGATATTCTGTCTGTCTAACAATCTATTTAGACTGATATTCTGTCTAGTCTCACATTTTGTCTAGTCAATGTCTATCATAATCTTATAGTCTGTCTTTCTGTCTTGTCTTCTATTGTTGTCTGTATCTTGGATCACGTTTATGCGTATAACATACTCTCTTGTGCAAGTTAATGGTGTATTCACGGGTAACAACGTCTTGTGCAGCCATTTTGAATGAAGTCTAAGGTGTAGAGAATGAAAGGATGAAATGGTTTTTCATCAAAATTTTTCGCAGTGCGGACGTGCGGTGCTCAGAATGCGCGCTGAGGGGCCGGTACGGTGAAACGCTGGGTGTTATGTGCAGGTGCTCATATTATTCTGGGTCACGTGCAAACAATTGAGATTAGGGCGCAAGCCCTGAAGTATACTCCCTGTCTTACCGATTGCACTAACGTCTAGGGTATTGTAAGTGTTTTGGGAGGATTGTATTTGAGGTATTTATGAGTCAATGAGCTAATATATTGAATGTTACTATGGTGTGTTACTATGGAGTGTTACTAGTGTTACTGACATTGACATCTGTGGTTATATGCAGTCACAAAATACTTTGTGGAGTCAGATTCCACAACAGAATCATGATTCACATTATTTTGAAAACGTAATATTTCAATTGTAATAATTAGGTGTACTGGTGTATAGAAAGTAGAGCCAGGAAAAAACTATATACCTGTATAAACGCAGGTCTCATGGTGTCAGTACTAAACCTGAGTCTCTCCAAGTGTGGTAACCATAATGGTATTTGTTAGTGTCAAAGGGGCTTAGTCTACTATCAATAATATCTACTTTAGAGACTAAAAAAGTTTTTAATATCTACTTTAAAGACTACAAAAGTTTTTAATATGTACTTTAGAGACCACCCAAAGTTTTAAGAACCAATGCATCAGAACCTCCCCCATGCTGACTACACTTTAGGCATTTCCTCAAGTGTTATCATTATCAGACCTTAAATACACTGAAACTTTGAATGAGTCTATTTTTTAACAAAATACTGTTTATATTATACTACTAATCTACTGTATATAGCACTAACTGTACTGAGTATTACGGACTAACCACTAAGTACTAAGTACTAAGTACTAAGTACTAACTACTAAGTACTAACTACTGACTACTAACTACTAACTACTAACTACTAACTACTAACTACTAACTACTAACTACTAACTACTAACTACTGACTACTGACTACTAACTATAATGTTTAGGAGTGGATCACTAGTAAATCTCATTGTACTTCAACAAATCCATATCAAAATTTATTCACCTCTAATGTTCCTATTATATATCCTTATGTTACACTATAACTAGCACTATAACTAGCATTATAACTAGCACTATAACTAGCACTATAACTAGCACTATAACTAGCACTATAACTAGCACATAACTAGCACTACACTTACACAGATTCTCTACACTGAATAATCAATTATAATTTGTATTGACTCAAACCTTCTTTGCTGCTTGAGATTTCAGTCTAGTATATATTGGAGTGATCTTTGCGTTTGGGACTTTGGCTGGCCAGTAGAGACTAGTATAAGACCATAAATGTTTCGCGTTGGAAGACCGGCCATGCATTTCAATGAAGTCTCCGATGGTCATCAGCTCTGTCTTAAGAAGCTAGGCTCACTCGTGCTTCTGCAATCCCTTGTTAACCTTATGTAGCTTCATCAAAGACTTCTTACCCTTATGTAGCTTCATCAAAGATTTGGCCGGGCTTGAGAATGGCCTTGCAAGAGGCTTCACCCATGCTTCTGCATTCAAGGTCCTCATCGTAATCCTGTTCGTTTTCTCGATCTGTAATCCTGATCGTTTTATCAATCTGTAATCTTGTTCTTCTCGATCTGTAATCTTGTTCGTTATTCTTGATCTTCATCTCGGATTTGGTGACGTCTGGCTGCTCATTTCTTGGGGTTGAGCTTCTTCTCTTCTGGCTTGATATAGACTTCGAAGAAGCTACAATAAGTCCATTGCCACAACGACTGTAAGATCCACCATAGTAGTGCTCTACCTATTTCAGTATGGGCCTACACTGTCTAATCCTAAAGACCATTCTAGCGTCACAAAACATACAAACTGATATTTTACAATAGAGAAGTATGAAACAGCATTCTACGCTGTAGCAATACAGGCAGTTTGGTAAGATTACGACTATACTAGTGTAGTCCAGTAGTATAGTAGTATAGTAGTATAGTAGTATAGTAGTATAGTAGTATAGTAGTATAGTAGTCCAGTAGTAGAGTAGTAGAATATACAAAAAGATGTCAGTGTAGTATACAAACGTACCAACAGACTGGAATAGATCAGTAGACTAGCTGATAAGGGTAGTAATAGACTATTGGGATATACAGAGACACAATAGATAGAGACACTAATAGTGGAGTAGAGACCAGAGTAGTGTATAAAGAGAAACAAGAGACTCGAAGACTGGTAGAGTAGTAGAGTAGACTAGTGGGAGAATAGCAGACTCCTGGATGTACAGGGAAAATTGTGACTAGAGAGTGAATTAGTGGAGTACAACCATACAATGGTACACTCGTATAGTAGTCTAGTCTAGAGTACAGTAAGTAGTGTACTTTTCATATCCCGGTGTTAATTATGTTCTTGTATTCCACCACTATACCCTACCACTATAATATACTCCAACACTATACTATACTCTAACACTATACTATACTCTAACACTATACTATACTATACTCTACAACTATTAACTATACCACTATACTATACTATACTGTTTGATCCACCATAGTAGTGCTCTACATACTGAGGTATTTTGACCCCACTGTCTAATCCTAGCAATGGTCAATCCAGAACGTCACTCCTTTACCATCATTGTAACCAAGAGGGAATGTGATAAAAGCAAGGTAGGAGCACTTTGGAGAATTTGTCGCTTGCACCTAGCAACGATCGAAATAGGCGACCCTGAGATCAGCTACTTAAGTAGCCCGATTGCTACCTCTGGAACCACAGGGAAATGAACATAGTAAACAAAATACCTCACGTGACGACATATATCTAACAGAACATTAAGTACTATACTATACCACTATACTACTGTACTACTGTACTTGTTAGATTCTTGTTATAACTTTTAGTACTATATTATCTGTATTCGTTGATTATTCCTCAAAAGGAGGAATCTGAGCTACTTACATAACTATTCAAAGAAAGGCTGAGTAGAAGGCTGAGTAACAATAGTTATTGTATCAGGTAGAGAGGTTTCATAATATCTGCATAGGTAGAGATCGACTTATGGTGGGTCTGACAGTACTAATATACCACTGTTCTACTATACTACTATACCACTATACTATACCACTACTACTATACCACTATACTATACCAATGTACTACTATACTATACCACTACTACTATAATATACCACTACTACTATAACATACCACTATACCACTGTACTATACCAATGTACTACTATAATATACTGTACTATACCACTGTACTACTACACTCACTATACAGTGTTTCTCAAACCAATTCAAATCAGCACGGCAAAATGGTTCAGACCACACTAGCGAAATTAAACAAACCAATGATTCAAAAAGTTTCGTACCTCTTCGCACAGTCTTTCAAACCAAATGGCGTAATGTTTTACACCAACTTTCATTAGAATTTTCATTAGAATTCAATATTCTGAAATCTTGAATCTGGACGACTGTCTCATATGTATTATATTTGGGAGTCCAATCAAGGGCTAGAACGGACGGAACATTGATTGGGTGTAACCCCCGGAATTGGTTTTTGGCTCACCCAAAACACCCGTACACCCGGCGACCTCAGCACAAAAAGGCCCAACGCAAACGCCTTTTTTTTCATGGTACGGAAAAAAGAGTGGGTTTGGTAGAATCCTTGAATTCCGGACTTTACAATGCATATTTTTTTAGTTGAAAAGGTTTGGTGATGGCCTTTTAAAAGGTGCCCTGATTCTTTATGGTCACGTGACCACCGTTGAAGTTCCGGTCTCGTGCTTCTTTCCACTAATACCAAAACCACCACACCATAAATTGGCCAAATATTCAAGGAGAATCATAAATTGGCCAAATATTCAAGGAGAATCTTAATCTGGTAAACCCCGGATGCTTTAAAACAGAATAGGTGAAATATTAATTGCTTAAAAGATACACTACTAGATAGGAGGGGAGTGTACAGTGACCCTTTGTTCAATTGTGCTAGTGTGATTCACAACATTTTGCCGTGCTGGTTTAAATAGTTTTGAAAAACACTGTACTATACTGTACTTTACAAGGGGAGACCTATTTTGCACCCATCGTTAGGAGCCCGCGCGTGCGCATCACTCATGTCCATACACTCCAAGTCCAACTTCACCATCGCCCACCTCCAACTACATTAGTCAGCCCACTTCCACATCCACTACACACTAAAGTACCCAGCATACACTACGCCATGCTCCGCTTTAGACCCAACTACAGGCTGCTAAGAAGCCTCTCCTACTCCGTGGGCAACCACATCCACGGCTATGTAGTGGAACAGGTGCAGGCGGTGCCCGAATATTCCACCACTGCCATCCGCCTCAAGCACCGGGAGTCTGGTCTGCAGCATTTACACCTTGAATCACCCCACGATACCAATAATGTTTTTTCCGTGGCTCTAAAAACAAACCCACCCGACCATTCGGGGGTACCACATATTTTGGAGCACATGTCGCTCTGTGGGTCCAAGAAGTACCCTGTTCGGGACCCGTTTTTCAAAATGCTTAACCGGTCGTTGAGCAACTTCATGAATGCCATGACTGGCCATGACTATACTTATTACCCGTTTGCTACCACCAATAAGCAGGATTTCCACAACCTTATGCAGGTGTACCTTTCGTCGGTGTTTGAGCCGCTTTTGACCAAGGACGATTTTTCCCAGGAAGGCTGGAGATTGGAGAATGCCGATTTAACCAACCCTCTGAGTCCTTTGCTGTATAAAGGTGTGGTGTACAACGAAATGAAGGGCCAATACTCCAACACTAACTACCTCTTTTGGATCAAGTTCCAGGAGGCCATTTACCCTTCGTTGAACAACTCAGGAGGTGACCCTGCTGCAATCACCAACTTGAAATATGAGGATTTGGTGGCTTACCATACTCAGAATTACTCTCCGGCCAATGCCAGGACCTTCACCTATGGCTCGTTCCCGTTGGAAGACCACCTTAAGCTTTTAAACGAGCAGATTTCGGGCTTCAAGGCACCTACGCCTCGGAACGACTCCAAAATGCCCATTTTTGCCGAGAAAAACGACCGCTTTTTTGATGTACAGGTGTCTGGACCAGTGGACACTATGGTGTCCAACCCTCCTGAGGAACAATACAAGTCGTCGCTCACGTGGTATTTGGGAGACCCACTTGCCCAGGATAAACAATACGAGCTCTTCAAATGGAAGGCCTTGAACTCGCTTCTTTTTGATGGCCACAATGCTCCTCTCTACCAAGAATTGATCGAGACAGGATATGCCGAGGATTTCTCCGCCAACTCTGGTTTGGATGCAACCACACACTTGCTCTCGTTCACCATCGGCCTCGATAAGTTATCTCTTGAAAAAGTCAATGAATTAGCTGAAAAATTCAATGAGATAGTGCGCCAAAAGGTCATGCCCGAATTGGCCAAAAGAGAAACCAGTGTTTTCCACGACCGCATTTTGGCCATCTACCACCAGATGGAACTTGGCTTTAAGAAACATAAACCGGATCTTGGCTTGTGTTTGTTGAACTCCATTGTACCCACTTGGGTCAATGGCCAGGACCCAGTGACCACTCTCCAGGTGCAGGACGTGTTGTCCCACTTCAAGCAGGAGTATCTGGAGAAAGGGCTCGGAATGTTTGAAGATATGCTCGAAAATACGCTTCTTAATCCCGAAACTAAGGTGCTCAAGTTCACCATGGTGCCCGAAAAGGACTATAATGAACAATTGGCCTTAGACGAAAAGACTGGTTTGGACAAAAGAGTCCTGGGCTTATCTGCAGACACCAAGCAGGACATTTACGAGGCGGGCCAGAAGCTTTTGGAAGCCCAGCAAAAGGAAGAGGATTTATCGCTGTTGCCCACGGTGACCATGGACGATATCCCCCGGAAAGGCAATTTCTACGACCTTGGCTTTTCTAGGGTTGCAGGAAGCGGTGGAAAGATCCAAAAAAGAGTCGTTCCCACCAACGACTTGGTGTACATCACAGCCACCAAGAACTTGGGTTTCTTGCCCCAGGATCTCTACAAGTATATGCCATTGTTCAGTATGTGCTTGACCAATTTGGCCGGTACGGAGAACGAGCCAATCACCAGCCTTGAAAACAAGATCCAGAGCCAAACAGGAGGAATTTCGTTTTCTACCAGTGTCAAGAGCGACCCACGTGACATCCGCAAGACCCACGCCAGGTTTGTGGTTTCAGGCATGGCCTTGAGCCAAAATGCTCTGCATATCTATGATCTCTGGTACGATATTCTTGTGCACACCAAGTTTTCGGCCCAGGATGCAGGCGTGGTGGAGAAACTCCATACTTTGGTCAAGAACTTGGCACAAAACCAGACCAACGCCGTGGCTGACCGTGGCCATTCCTATGCAAACTCCTATGGAAGTCTGCAGCTTACACCTACCAAGTACATCAACAATGCCATGGGAGGAATTGGACAGGTGCAGTTGATTATGGAGATCAACAAGAAGCTAGAGGAAAAGGGAAGAGAGTACCTTACGTTGGAGCTCTTGCCCATTTTACAGGAAATCAAAAAACATATCTTGGGAGGCTATTCCGAGGGCCACACGAAGGGCTTTGACTACTGCATCGTGGGAGAAGCTTCAAGTATTCTGGAAAACGAGAGACTTATTGGTACTTTCGACTCCAAAATGGCATCCAATGAAGAAGCACGCAAGAGCAAGCTCCAGGCATTTGTGGATTCGTTCCAGCCCCAAAAATTGTCCAAAACAGTCTTGGATTTACCCTTCCAGGTGGGGTATACATCTTTGACGCAGACTGGTGCTCCATATGCAAGCAAAGACGGAGCAGCACTCCAAGTTCTTTCCCAATTGATGACTTTTAGACACTTGCACTCGGTGATCCGGGAATCCAACGGAGCTTATGGAGGAGGACTCAACTACGACGGACTCAGTGGAACCTTGAACTATTATTCGTACAGAGATCCTAATGCAGTGAAATCAGCCCAGGCTTTTGCAGAAAGTTGGAAGGCAGGGCAAGAGAAGCTCATGGCCGGTAAATGGGACGAAAAGGCATTGCAGGAGGCCAAGATCGCCATTTTCCAGAGCGTGGATGCGCCCAGCCAGATCTCCAGCCAAGGATTAGGCAACTTCTTGGAAGGCATCAGCGATGAAATGAAGCAGGAGAGAAGGGAGCGGTTTTTGGACGTGTCTCTCGGTGATTTGCAACAGGTCAACGAGAAGTACTTGAAGAATGCAGAGAACAGGGCGTTCACCATCATTGGCGATGCCAAGACTCTAGACTTAGACGACTCATGGACCACCAAGTCTCTCATGTAACCATAGTCACATATGTAAATAGCACATCGCCACACACAGTAAATACTCACTAACTTATCACTATATTTATCACTATACCCATCACTAACTTATCACTATATTTATCACTATACCCATCACTAACTTATCACTATATTTATCACTATACCCTTCACTAACTTATCACTAACTTATCACTATACTTAGATCACTGTACAGTGCAATATCCCTAACATTTAAGCATTGTAGCTCACCAACTTTCATGTCTTTGTATTATAGTAGATCTCTCCGTACTCTTCTTCACTCCCGTGACTCAGTACTTCACTCTGATCTTTTCTTTCTCTTCTTTCTCTCTTCTTTCTAGTTCCTCACTGGCATTTCTTCTTTTGGTGTTGACTTCTATCCTTAAATCTTCTCTGGTCTGATCTAATCACATACCATTTGACAGCATCAGTTGGCACAACGACCAAGAACAATCACTGCTATTAACAATACGAATCTAACCACTGCCTAATTCACAGTAAAGTATGGAATTGTGTACTATGGTAATGTGTACTATGGTATAGTATAGTGTTGTTAGAAGAGTAGAGTAGAGTAGAGTAGAGTAGAGTAGAGTAGAGTAGAGTAGAGTAGAGTAGAGTAGAGTAGAGTATAATATAGTGATATAGAAGTATAGTGTATATTATAATGTACCTTCAGAGTCTCCATAACACTTATAGTAGTAGTCTCAATTGAGATTTATTCATACGTCTACTTGGTTACTTATCTGTGTTCTTTGACCACTCTTGAACAAGAAATTATGAGCTACTCAAAAGCTTTAGGGTGAGCCGATCGGTGAAATATCCAGATGAGTGGCTGGCCAAGTTTAACTACTGATTGCCAGTGAGTTCAATTTCCATGTGGATAGATACTACACATAGCCATAAACAGTAAGTTAGTAGTTTCGTAGTAGTACTAATCCCTAGACTCCATGGTCTTTATGGCTCAAGTCTAGTAGACATGAGTTAGACCTAATCTAGTCTAATTATAGTAGTAATGTTAATACTCGGCTAGTCTCAGTCATCTCAGTCATCTCATCAGTCAGATAATTTGAACTATCACTCTACTGTACTCCTTTAGAGACGCTCCAAGTGTTGTTTCCAAGTGTTGTTTTGATATACCAAAAACTAAACCTACAATCATCTTTATGGAGAATCTCGAGATTGCTATTTTCACTGGTATGTGTGTTACTAGGTGTTACTGTCTTCTTGTCTCCTTTAGTATTTCCCTTTTTCCATGTAGTATTTCTCTCCATCTAATATTTCTCTCCATCTATTTCTCTCCATCTATTTCTCTCCATCTATTTCTCTCCATCTATTTCTCTCTATGTAGTATTTCTCTCCATCTAATGTATGCTTACACACATGATGTCACCATTCTATAGTATCTGAGTATACAGTATCACCAATATTGGAATACCACTACAGTTAGAAGACAATATTACTTCCCGTACAATGATTGCTTCGTTGATGGCTTCGTTGATGGCTTCGTTGATGGCTTCGTTGATGGCTTCGTTGATGGCTTCGTTGATTGCTTCGTTGATTGCTTCGTTGATGACTTCATTGATGACTTCATTGATGGCTTACACTGGACATTGTTCAAGAGAAGAGGACTTGAAACCTTGAATACCCTAATATTTCCCGATTCAAGTACTACATACAATACGTTCTTTGGAATCCAACCAATTCGGTAGGAGCATTTTTTGCTATTCATACAAACCCACAGACATACTACTTTCGAGAGGTGTTCAATCTCGTTAGAAGTAACAGGTGGTATGCACTAGCATGTAAATTAAGCATTGCTTTAGATCACTGTAGACTGTAACTGTGACTGTGACTGTACCCCTGTAATGTGATTTTCATAATCCATGGACACTACCCCAATTAAGTTCTTATCCATTTATTCCTTCTATATACACTGAAAATGCTCGAGATTCTTCCTGGGGATGGCCTTACAAAGACCAAAAAATGACCCAAAAATGACCTAACGACGTCCTAACGATGGCTTCTGTTGTAGTCCTTGGCAACCAAGTCAGGCACCTTTCTCTTCTTGGATTCGGTAAAAAGACAATGTCTCTGGGCCCTGGGGTCGTAGAGGATCAAGCTGAGCCGCTGCGTGTGACGGGGAATCTTGAACCATTTCTCGTACCCCGTCTTGGCCGCCGAGATGAGCTTGACCATAGTGTGGGTCGTCTTAGCTTTAGCCATGATGCTGGATGTGGAGGGAGAGCCGTGAGAAAATTTGTGTGACCATGCACACCCGTACACCCCACCTTTTTCCTCGCCCACCATCTCCCAAATCCACTCCTAGTATTTTTTTTTTTCTAGATTCCTGGTCTTGTGTTTGGCACTCTATTCGAAAGTATTACTTTATACTATTGTATTTATTTCCATAATTTTTGGGGCCAGGATCTTATTAGGTTTATCAGTTTCTGGTCTATTTCTACTGGTTTCGCATCTATAGCTAAGCATTTCCTTCGGTTAAATCCACCCAATTACTATTTTCCAAACAGAAATAATTTATTTTTTTACGAATTTTTGAGCTTCTCTAATTCGGTATGTATGGAAGATGAGAGCATATGAGTACATGGACGTGTGGACGTGTGGACATGGACGTATGGATGGAGTATAATTGTGTGTGACCAGTGAGTTTAGTGCGATCATACGTCCAACTAACATACCAAATTCAGGACATACATCAGATGTAGAGTAGATACGGTCTATAGTAGGCTTCTACACTTGAGTATCTACAAAAGAATAATACTATAACTTCCACTATAGGTACTACTATAAGACACATATGGAAGGTTAAGGTACTATGACATTTGTAGTAATATTATTATGGTCATGGTATTATTGTAGGATTATAGTCAGTATATTAAGGATTGTGATGTTGTGCTATTGTGATATTGTGATATTGTGATATTGTGATATTGTGATATTGTAGTTGTGCTATTGTGCTATTGTGCTATTGTAGTTGTGATATTGTAGTTGTGCTGTTGTGATGTTGTAGTTGTGGATTGGTGGTACTCATAATAAGAGTGCGTTTTAATTTACAATACAGTGTTTTTCAAAACTATTCAAACCACAGGAGCAAAATTAAACAAACTAATAATTCAGAAACTTTCGTACTCCTTCGCACAGTTTTTCAAACCAAATGGCGGAATGTTTCACACCAACTTTCATTAGAATTCAATATTATGAAATCTTAAATCTGGAGAATTGCCTCATATGTACTACATTTGGGAGTCTTGCAGCACCAAGCAAGGGACAAAACGGACGGAACTGAAGTGGAAGGGGTACGAAACTTTTTGAATTATTGGTTTGTTTAATTCTGCTAGTGTGGTTTGAATCGTTTTGCCACGCTGATTTGAATTGTTTTGAGAAACACTGTATTTACATTTGAGGCTGCTTCGCATCTCAGAATTAAGCATAAAACTCTAAGTGGGCTTCGCAACCGTCACGTGACCCTCCACTTGTATCTAACACCATAAGCTCTTGGCCTTCCTGCGACCAATTAATACTGTATATTGTATTACTCATACTCAGTCATACAGTCATTCTTATATAGACANGCTCTTGGCCTTCCTGCGACCAATTAATACTGTATATTGTATTACTCATACTCAGTCATACAGTCATTCTTATATAGACATAGATAGACATAGATAGTCAGAGTCAGTCAGAGTCAGTCATAGATAGTCAGAGTCAGTCAGTCAGTCAGTCAGAATCAGAGACTTCAATACTACACTTATATTCATAGTCAAAAACGTATACTACTATTTACTTCTACCTATAAAACTATTCTAATGCATTGTTCAATGAATTATAAATAACGGTATAATTTATGGTTCATGGTATTACCTTAAGTACTGGGTTGACTGGGGTTGACTGGGGTTTTTGGAGTTTTTGGAGTTTCTCGCGGGAACCAAAATATTACACATTGCACATTGCTATTTTCAACACGAAAAATCGAAAACACGTCCCTGACAAATTGTATTGTCAGATCCCTTTTTAAAAGCTCAAGTTCTTTTATATACAAACTTTTTATGGACTTTTTTGAAGCCCGAATGTTTTTGCTGTGTACGGACCCGGGCCACTGGGTGCAGGAATTCGTATCTCACGAGAGTGATTGTTCTACTGTACTGTATCATTCTGAATTGTTTGGTTACGAGCACTGCCCTGCTCCGCCTTAAGCACAAACTGCAAAGTTACAAAATAACGAAATGTTTTAAAGACAGGTACTGCACAAAAAACCTTCTTTCGTTTTCATAAATAACCATTAGTTACATTTAGGACTCGGTTGGGACTGTACAAATACCTATTACTTTGGCACTGCATATAACCCACACATCTAATAGTTCTCAAAGCATTGTAAAAATAGAGCCATCTTAAAGTCACAGTATTCTAACATATTCCCAACATATTCCCAATATATTCCTAAACATAGTGTCTGTATTTAAGGTTTAATGATGGAATACACGGGGTGTACTGGTCAGGGTTTACGGTGGAATGTATGTGTACTAGCAAGAACAACAAACCACAACACCAGAACATCACAACACCAGAACATCACAACACCAACTCAAAAAATCCAACTCAAAAAATCCAACTCAAAAAATCCAACCATCAAAATCCAACCAACCAACCATACAAATATCCTCATCAGACGAATCTGATGTATATTTATTTATATATGAGCCGGGGTACGTAGATGACGGTGTACGGGTGCATGCGCGGTGGTTTTTTCAAGCGCGTCCTCGAGCTTTTCAACACCTCCAATAATATATACACCATGTTGAGCAAGATCTGGGTCGCCGTGTTGTTCGTGTTGGGCGTCACGTCCGCGTTACAGGTGGAGATTCCTGCATTCGAGAGACCCGAGCCCGTGTGCATCCGTGACTTTGTGGGCCAAGGCCAACTAGTGGTAATCAACTTAAAAACTACCGGCTACCAGGGAGACGGCCAGAGGTTGCAGATGACGGTGATCGACACGTTGGGCAACCAGTTCTCCAAGAAAACCGATATCTACAAAGATACCCGGATTTCCTTCACATCGCACGATTCCGCCGCCATTGATATCTGCTTCCTTAACTTCTTGGAGCAGGGGCATGGCCTGAGACGGTACTTGAGCCGGGACGTGACGTTGGAGGTGGAGAGCGGCGCCGGCGCACGTGACTGGAATGCTTTGCAGACGGCGGAGAAGTTGAAGCCTGCTGAGGTGGACTTGAAGAGAATCGAGGAAATCACCCGTGAAATCACCAATGAGTTGCACTACTTGAGGTCCCGTGAGGAGAAAATGCGTGATACCAACGAGAGTACCAACAGCAGGGTCAAGAACTTTTCCATTGCCATTGTGCTTTCATTGGTGAGCTTGGGCGTGTGGCAGATCCTGTACTTGAGACACTACTTCAAGGTCAAGCATATCATCTAAGGGGTGCCCTTTCATTCCATCAGCTTAAGCATGAACATGTGCTATTTCCAGTGCTACCAAGGAGTTTGTAGCTATGTTCTATAGCAAGTTCGTCAATAGAAGTACGTCAAGTCTATGCAACTAAGTCTATAGCCACTGTACACTATATATATCTCCATGTATATTTCTTTGTACTTATTCATCTTTGTTCTTTACGATCCCCAACTACTCCGTAGCCTGAATAAACTAAAGAGTCACAGTCTAAAGTTATAGCACTAAACTATACACCAAGCACATGACCATGCTGCTAAAATCAACTTCTATCACACCATTATCAATGGCCATACTAAGTGATATTCAGATAACCCCGTTACTATATCTTTAGTCTTCCCTATTTTCCATTCTTACAAGAAAAAATACAGACTACTATTTTTGAGTAGTATACTACCCTTGTACATTTTTTACATACAAAGTTATTGTGAAATTTTGTATTACTCTAGGAACACTACAGTAGAGGTAAGTACTACTAGACCCATTTTTAGGCCCCAAAAAATAGTATACACAGTAGTGGCACTGTTAGATCCACCATAGGCAGTGCTCTACCCATTGAGGTATTTTACCTAATGATCATTCCATAATGCCACTTTCCACCATCGCTTTATGATTTATCAGATGCGATAAGCCCGAGGTACCAGATGGAATGTGGAGAGTTTTCCCTTGCACATATCTTTAACCGGCAGGATACGCTAACTCCACCGCCAACTATTCAAGTAGCCCGATCCTACAAGTTTACAGTCCCACATTCTTCCAAAGTGCAATCTCCAATTCCAGTCAACCTTCTCTATTTTTGTAATATTCTTTTTTCAAACTCTTAACCTCACAATCTATTTCACTATATCTATCTCACTCTATCTAGCTCACTCTTTCTATCACACTCTATCTATCACACTCTATCTATCTCACTATATCTATCACACTCTATCTATCACACTCTATCACACTCTATCACCCTCTATCACCCTCTATCTATCTCACTATATCTACCTCACTATACCTATCTCACTCTATGTATCTCACTCTCTATTTTGGTGGACTAGCTGGCTTTATTTTAGTGTTAATGATTGGTTGCATAGCTCAGGCTTGGAGCTTTTATGCGCAGTAATGCACTTTCCATGTAATAATAAAACGAATTTCAAGCCAATAATATTTGTTTTATTGGATTTAAACTACTTTATGGACATATAATTAACATTAGATTTATCACCTTCATTTCCCAAGCCAATAGACAACTACTTATTTTGTCATACCTTAATTGATGAGTGAACTGAAGGTAAAGATGTAAATGTGTCATTATTAGGGAGTATTGATTACTATATGATATTTAAAAATTACCCAAGTAGACACCCAGTTGTTTATTCTATAAGTCTATATCTATTCAATTTCATACAATGACATGACTACTTCATAAAGCATTCCAAAGCTACCATCTGTTTATGGATGAACGCCTCTAAGTCAGAATCCATGTAGGAAGTAATGATGTTTGAGAAAACTTTAACATAAGCTGTAATGCTCGAGACTGTCAGATCCATCATAGGTAGTGATCTACCCATGGAGGTATTATAAAGTCTCTCTGCCCGATACTAAGTAGGGCCAGGATGTATTATGGCCAGTATGTATTATGGCTTTTGCTATGGCCATCATAGTACTTCGTACCATGATGGCTTACCATAATGGCTTCACCATTGTTCTGGTGAAGAGTTTTCACTGCCACGTTTCTCTTCAATTGTTATATACACTGCACTGGTTCCTCTTTCTGAGGCACTATCAATGAACAAAATAGGTAACTTCGTACATAGCGTTCAACAAGAATCTAACAGAGACCATGGTGAGGTTGTAATACTCGAGACCATGGTGAGGTTGTGAAGCTTGAGACCATGGTGAGGTTGTGAAGCTTGAGACCGTAGTGAGGTTGTAAAGCTACAGACCATGTAGTGAATGGCTCCAGGACAGAAATCTCAATGATGCACTTAAAGTAAATAAAATTTTCGAGGTCCCAAGTATACGACTTAGACTCTTGCATTCAGTGTATTGCTTGTATTCTGAATATGAATGAGTCTATAGTGTCCATCGACTTGTAGCCAAGGTGCGTCTCAGTATGCAATGAGTGATTGTGGCAAGTGTCTAGTATTAATCAAATCACTGTTTTCTTCAACGCACCGTTTCTCTTTGAATCCCTGTTCTCTTTGAATCACTGTTTTTTTAGCATTCTCTAGAGTAAATTCCCTCACGACGTACTAATTGTACTCCTCTCTACTGTTAGTTCCACTATATGCAGGACTCTACACATAGATGTATCAGAGGCCTCTTTGTCCAATCCTAACAATGGCCATCAAAGACCCTTCACCTATGTAATAATTTGTACTACCACTAGCAGTACTATAGCTACTAGTCCTCTTTATACTACACTACTATATACTACACTACTATATACTATACTGTTAGATTCTTGTTGAACGTTATGTACTAAGTTATCTATTTTGTTCGTTGATGATTCCTCAGAAAGAGGAATCCGTGCGATTTATATAACAATTGAAGAGAAACGTGGCAGTGAAAACTCTTCACCAGAACAATGGTGAAGCCATCATGGTAAGCCATCATGGTACGAAGTACTATGATGGCCATAGCAAAAGCCATAATACATACTGGCCATAATACATCCTGGCCATAATACATGCTGGCCATAATACATGCTGGCCATAATACATGCTGGCCCTACTTGGTATCGGGCAGAAAGACTTCAAAATACCTCCATAGGTAGATCACTACCCATGGTGGATCTGACATACACTACTATATACTACACTACTATATACTACCACATTACTACCACTCCCCAGACGGACCCTCCACATTGACTCTCATCTGTGGGTCTTTCCTGGCAAGTTGACCACGTGCTTGTAGATGGCCTTGGAAATTGTTAATTTTCAGACCTATGTTTATTGATTACGACTTAGTTCTAAATCGTGTTGTCTTCAATTGTTCCGAGAGAACTCCTAACTTTCTAAGCGTGAGCGACAGTCCCTCCTTTTATATCGGGGTGGACGTGCCTCTTTGAAACATCGCCACTCAAGCGCTATGCTTAAATCGCGCACGCCCAGGTTTTGGGTTCTAGCCCACATGTGTGAAGTACTCACGTGTTAACAGAAATACCTCTACCTTACAGAAGAACACAATCTTGTCCCCATCCTCAATATAGGTGAATGGGTACGATTGCCAGAAGTGGTAGCTGTGCATGAAGTAGACAAAAGCATGGTCCAGGAATGGCCTCCAGTAAGGCTTCGGGATGGTGACCTTAATGGTGTCATCAGAATAAAGAGTAGTCAGTCGGGAAAGGTAGCAGTAGTGAGTAGTCGGTAATGTTGAAAGTAGTGAGTAGTAGCAGTGTGACAGTCATAGTCATAGTCATAGTCATGCCCTTTTACTCCTATACTGGTAGCCATACTATGTTATAATACACTTCCACTGTGACTGTCTCATACTTATATGACTCTCTCATACTTATGTGACTGACTCATACTTATGTGACTGACTCATACTCATGTGACTGACTCAATGATGGGTATTTTTGAAGAGAGACAAAGCTGGAGCTACGCCTCTCTGGGCTCTCGTCTAGAGCTCGTCTGACTCGGGAACCAGGGACCATTGACCAATTAAACAATGGCCTGTAGCCTCTTATATAATGTAGAGCATCAATCGGCCTGGAATGAATGTGTTTACAGTCGGACTGGGTTTCATATTCTCCATACATCTCAAGAACTGCAGGATTCTGGATTCATTCAAGAACTTGAAATCTAAGCAGAGTGGTTCATAGCTCAACATCCAATCATACCGTGGTCCAACTTTGGTAGTGGCCTATATATAGAGGTACCAAGCTACTCTGTCCCATCTCACCATGGCCAATGAATAACCTAGTCACATACCATTTGACAGTACCGGTTGGACCAAGAACACCACCGCTATTGTTCTGGTAAGGCGTTTTTTGAAAGCATGATTTCTCAGAACACTAAAAAAGTCTCTCAGATTCCGTGCTTAGAGAATCTAACAGTACAATATCTACAGTACAATATCTACAGTACAAAATCTACAGTACAAAATCTACAGTACAAAATCTACAGTACTCAGAACCTATCTGTTCTTATATGAGAACATGGAGTCAGCTCATTCTGAGAACCGCAAGTTCAGGGAGTTCTCATCATACTTTAGATTCAGAATTGAATATGAGTTGCTAAAACTAATCCTTTACTTTCACAATGGTTCCAATAAACGATCTGATCCTGCTCATGCAAAAGTTTCTCTTTTTTGCAATAGATTTCTCTTTTTTGCAACAGAAGTCTCGTTATTACAACAGGTTTCTTATTATTTGCCCCACGACCTCCCTTCTTTTTATTTCTTTGACGAGATTCAGGGAGGACAGGATAAGAAGGAGCATTTTTCCTAAGAGAGAATCTTTAATTCTTTAAGAAAAGTGACAAAATGCTCCAAAGACTCCAACATAGACTTATAAGACCAATCGGACTCCTCCTTGGAAAGCTTTTCATGAAAGTGATTTCCAAACAAATGCCGATCCTTAGTTAAATTAAGAGAGGTTGATGAACTCTTCTCGAAAGGAGGAACCTGAGCTGCATAACTTTGGAGAGAAAGAATGGCTTGTAAATCTTTTCACAAGTTTAATAGCGGTGATGGTCTTGGTCCTCTCACAAACCGGTACTGTCGAATGGGGTGGTTACGTTTTTCAATGCCATTTTAAATCGAACAGAGTGCCAGTTCTACCAGTATAGTGTAGTGTAGTGTATAGTGTAGTGTAGTGTAGTGTATAGTGTAGTGTAGTGTATAGTGTAGTGTAGTGTATAGTGTAGTGT
>NKZO01001696.1:0-22292 GCA_002370185.1 Metschnikowia sp. 01-655c1
GGGCGACGCGTTGGTCGTCCTGCATATCATCGCTTGCCGCTCCATGCGTGTGACTGCCTTTCCTAATCTCCACTCACGCGTCAACAACCCGCGCTCGGGCCAATATTTAATAGAGTGATAATTCATGCAGATTAACAATACACACCTATTATGAGTAACAATATAGTTCTGATTCCCGGCCAATTTGGCTTTGGTTCGATGTCATTAACTTGGACACCAACTCCCAAGTCGATTGAAGAGTCAGTTGAAGTCATTAAATATACTGCGGACAAGTACCATGTTAGATTTATTAATGGCGGGGAATTTTACGGTCCAGACAATATAAATTTGAAGTATCTTCTGCAATTTTGGAATATGCATGGCTCAGAATACCCTGAGATGGTGATTTCTGTTAAGGGTGCCTTCAATTTGGAAAAATTAGTTCCAGATGGGTCCAAGGAGTCAATTCGTAAATCCATCGAAAACTTTGCTTCTTTCTTCCCTTCGGAAAAGTCAAAAAGACCGAAATTGATTTTCGAAATTGCTCGTGTTGATCCCAACATTCCATATGAAGAGAGTATCTCTTACATTCAAGAGTATGTCGAGAAAGGTGTTATTGATGGAATTTCTCTTTCAGAGGTCGGTATTGGGTCTATTCAGAAGGCCTCCCGCGTGGCTACTATCAGCTGTGTTGAAATTGAATTTTCCTTATTATGCCAGGATATCTTTGAGAATGGTGTGTTAGAAGAACTCTCGAACAAAGGCATTCAAGTAATAGCTTACTCCCCTTTGTGCAGAGGATTTTTAACTGATAGAACCGCAAACGACTTGGATTCTTTTTACAAGTTGTGTCATAGACCGGGCGATATTAGGGGCCATTGCGAAAAATTCTCGGGAGAGAACTTTCCTACAAATCTGAAGCTTGTTCTCAAGCTTCAAGAATTTGCAAAGAAAAAAAATTTGAGTCTCGAATCTTTGGCTTTATCTTGGATTATCTCGATCAGTGGACAAGAAGATTTCAACGGAATAAAGAAGATCTCAAAGATCTGTCCAATTCCTAGCGCCAGCTCTTTAGAGAAGACCGACGCTAATTTAGGGCTGATTGTGACATTAAGCAAGGAAGATTTACTTGAAATCAAGTCAATCACAGATGCTAACAAGGTTCAGGGACTTCGTTACAATGCTCATGCGAAACATTTAGATTTTGCCTAATGTTTTGGGCAAATGTGATATTTACAGTCTGTTTATGAAGATAGTAATTCTTCTACTATACTATTTGTTGATAAAGGTAGTAATTCTTCTACTATATTACTTAAAGTACAAAGTATATCAGACCAGCAGATTAAATGTCTTAGATTTATTGTACGCGAGTCTAAACGTACGTATACTCTTCACTAATCATGAATATTCAATGCCTTGATAAATCTCGCCGTGTGAGCTTCTTCTTTGTCCTTCAATATATTGTGTGTGAACGAGCTTGGCTTAGTATCAACCAATAAGAACTGGAACATCCATCTTTAAAATATTTTGAGATTCTTCACCTCCTTTGAACTTGACACACCCTTGTAGAGCATATAGTCTTCCCACTAAACAATTCTGGAAACTTGGCGGGAGAGTAACATTATTCTTTTTCACAATTTTTAAAGGTACTGATAGGTTCTTGGACCAAGTAGTTGACAGTGGGCTTAGCTTTTCTCCTCTTCAATCGTCTTTATTCAAGTCTGTGGCGTTGGAATTCAAATTATGGAAGTAGTCTTTAATTGTGTCTTTCTTAATGCCCATTTTACTGACACCTATTAAATCGGAATAAGTATTCAGGGAAATGTATGTTTTGGTTTCTTTCAAAAATGAAATAAAGTGATTCACGATTTCCTTTAATTGGGACAAGTTTTGTTTGGTACAGTGTTTTTCAAAACTATTCAAACTGTTATGTTCTTTAATACATTTATGCCTTACTAATACTTTGCTCGTTGATGGTTCCTCAAGAGAGGAACCGAAGTGGCTTATATAACTTTGAGAGAAACGTGTTACCCGAAAAACTCTCCACTAGAACAATGGTAGCCATCATTGCACGAAGCCATCATTGAACGAAGTGCTATGATGGCCATTGCAGAATCCACTATGATGGCTGCAGCTTCTGTATCATAGCCATCATTGTACGAAGTACTATGATGGCCTGACGATCGTACATAGTAGGCTTCATGAATCCTCTATAGTCAGGGATCTAACAGTCATAGAGTCATAGAGTCATAGAGTCATAGAGTCATAGAGTCATAGAGTCATAGAGTCATAGAGTTATAGAGTTATAGTTAGAGCTTAGAGTTATTCTGACTATTATTCAGCGTTATACAGGGCCGACTAGCATATGGTTTACTCGATTGCTGGGCTACACCAGATTAATATTTGTACCGACTTATAGTAGATATACTAGGTTACTACTAGAAAGTACATGGTGTAAATACGATATACTACTTTTATAGGTTAAGCAGGGACTGTGAATGAATACTGGTTATTGATCATTGATTTCTGGTTGTACTAGATATACAGGAGATTCTGTAGATCTCAGGATATACCACTTTATACTAATACTAGAATACACTGGGATGACCGATGTACGGAGTGACTGAATTGAGTGATTTACTGGGTACGGTGAATGGATGAGTCCATGTCACAGGTCATGGTAACTGGATGAGTCATTTGCATTTGTAGGCTCAAAGGATACTTCTATGGGTATTTTGTATACCTCTATGGGTATTTTGTATACCTCTATGGGTATTTTGTATACCTCTATGGGTATTTTGTATACCTCTATGGGTATTGTGTCTACCTCTATGGGTAGGTCTAACATAGATATAGATCTAGATCTAGAAGTTTTCGGATCGGTAGTGATGTGCCCAAATGGTCAATTGGCTGAGCTTCTCCATGATCAAGGCCTTGAAGTCGTCCACCATGGCACGGAAGACCGGGTCCAAGATCTCTAGCGACTTCCAGTTGACCATAGTATCAAGGGCCCGTTCAGTAGTGGGCGAGAAAATGAACATCCACTATCGTCCAGTCTCTCAGTCGGATTTATAAAAAGAGCCTCGTGACAGTAATTGAGCAATTTCTGGAGAATGCCAAACGGGAACTTCTTTGACAGTTTGAACGAGGCAGAAGACGATATGGGTCTAGAAATCAACAGTCCGGGAGCATACCGCAGCAAAGGAGTCACTGGTAGTGTAGGCACCGGCAACAAAATAAAAAACCCCAGAAGTCCATGAAGGACTTTATAAAACGAGAAGAGCCTTGTTTTTTTTATTTACGTCTATTTCTTAAAACAGTCGAATAACATAGTCTGAGTAATAGTACATAGTCTGAGTAATAGTACATAGTCTGAGTAATAGTACATAGCCAGAGTAATAGTACATAGTCTGAGTCATAGTACATAGCCAGAGTAATAGTACATAGTCTGAGTAATAGTAAATAGCCAGAGTAATAGTACATAGTCAGAGCATAACTATATAGCCAGAGTAATAGTACTAGTTATAGTTTGTAGTCATGGGACAGGAGCATGGAAGAAGGCATGGGGAACACGAAGAAAGAAGACATGGAGGAAGAAGACATGGAGGAAGAAGACATGGAAGAAGACAACATAGAGTAGGAAGGAGAGTCAGGAGTTGGGGAACCTTCGAGCTGTGCATACTACAACGACTAGTAGATTCAGCACACCAAATCGGAGGTTTAACGAAGCCTCTCTGCCCCTGTTAAGGTCCTTCTACTCTATCTCCTACTACCTCCTACTACCCTCTTTTCTACCTCCTACCACCTCCTACTACTTCCTACTCTGCCCTCATTGTGCGGAGTAGCAGGAGGGCCTTAGGTAAGTAGAACATTGATCGCTAAGGAGTTGCACTTCTAAAAACATAGCAAACAGAATACGGGACCTAACAAGAATCCAACAGAAGTAGAACTGGAGCTAAGATAAAATTAGAGTTAGAGTTAGAGTTAGAGTTAGAGTTAGAGTTAGAGTTAGAGTTATAGAAGTGGAACTATAGAGTTAGAGTTATATAGGTATCGATATAGATGTGGAGTGGAGCTAAGTACCGGTCCGCTTTATTCTCAATGTGGTAAAGTGGTGTATCTCCTTTTGGCTATTCCTAAGTATTAGTGAGGGTATAGTAGATGGCTTAATTGTATGCATGGTATGCTAAAAATATTCTTTTTTTTTTTTGAGATTTTAAAAGTGGGGGAGTCATCAAAGTTTTGGCCAGAAACTGGGCGGTCGGAAATATCGAATATACTTCTGATTGGGTGTTCGAATATGCACCTGATTGGGTTACCAAGTGTACTATTGTTTTAGGACCAGGAGCACCGCTTTTGACTGGTGCATATGCATCTGCACACTGGCCGATCCACTTCGTTTTTGGTACTTAAGTCCGCTTAATGTAGGGAAGGAAAGAGGTACAGTTTATAGCTTTAGATTCCGGATTTGAGTTGGGATCTGAGTCCAGCTCAAGTTTGAAATTTGTCCGGAGATATAAGTCCGGATGTAAATTTCTATATTCGAGGCCAATGCCACCCCAAATCTGGTCTTGCATAATCTAACGGTCCGCTTTTGGAATCCTTAACTTTTTTTCCGCCCCCGGGCGTGGGCGTATTGCTTCTTGTCTGGAGACCATTGTAGCACCCCAATTAGGTAAGTGTCTCAAACTCAGGATGCGGGAACTTTCGCACCCAAAATCACGCATGCTGGGCCTTGCAGCGAAAGTACATGCATTGAGGATGTGCATGCAAAGACGATTGCAAACTATATAAAGTGGGCTTTCCCTCTACCTTTTCAATTCTCCATCAACATCAACTACAATGGCTGCTCCTCAACAAACTTCTAAGAAATCTACCGCTGCTCCAAAGGACAACTTTTGGACCCTCAAGACCAAGTACGGATGGTCTCCAGCATGTGTTATTGCTTAAATTCTGAGCTAGTAGGAATTGTGTGAAGTGTGATTGGTTATAGTCTAATATACAGCATCTTTGTTCTGTGGCAATATATATTTCAATACAAAACATACTTGAAAGGTGTAGAAGCAGGTTGATTTTTTGATTTTTTGATTGTCTAATCTGTCTAATCTGTCTAATCTGTCTAATCTGTCTAATCTGTCTAATCTGTCTAATCTGTCTAATCTGTCTAATCTGTTTAATCTGTCCAATCTGTCCAATCTGTCTAATTGTCTAATCTGTCCAATCTGTCTAATTGTTAGAGTCATCATAGGTAGTGCTGGTATATTGAGCCTACACTGTCTCATCCTGACCATGGCCTTTCCATTGTGAAACCATCATTGTACGAGGTACCAGGATGAAATGTGCTAAACCCGAGATCACTAGGAAACGTGAAGAGTTATTTCCCTGGTAAGTAGTAAAACCCGGTTGTTTAGGCGACGCCGTTGTCACCACTTAAGTAACCCGATTCCTCCCTCTGGAGAATATGAACATAATAAACAGAGTACCTGACGTAACAACAAGAATCTAACACTACTAATGCATGCAATGCTAGGTTTATCTTGTATACAATACTGGCTCGGTTATTGACTTACTACAAACTTCCTGTTTTTTTTCCTGACTGATCAATTTATGTCAATAATCGGAGTCAAGGTACTACGTTGAGTGTTGTATACAGGCCAATGCTATACTATGTGCAGGGCAACCAATAAGTGGATAACTATCAAACGTGGCTGCGCCCCGTCTTAAGACTTCGGTCTTGTAAGGTACGATTTACATATCCCTGTATAATATATATACTAAAACATATGTTGTTTTTTTATTACTCGCTAAATTTCCAGTGTTCACTATTAATGTTGTAGGAGTGCGCACTAATAAATTGATATTTCTGCGCCACATTGACAAATATCTCCCAAACTATAAACCATGAAAGTCTAAAATCATCTAAATAAATTTCTTATACCACTTTGTTAATTATTGAATATTAAATGACATCACGTGACACACTCTAAATTTTTCTGATCGAAACTCAGGCAGGGTGGGTACTTGGCAGGGCGGGTACTTGGCAGGGTGGCTACTCTCCAAGTGGCTTAACACCATAATACCAACACCATAAAACTGTCAGACCCACCACAGGTAGAGATCACCCTATGGAGATATTATGAAACTCTCTGTCTGATATAATGACCATTGTGACTCAGCCTTCTACTCATCCTCATACTCAGCCTTCTCTTGAAAACACTAAAAAAGTAGCTCAGATTCCTCACTTTGAGGAATCATCAACCAATACAGATAACTTAGTACCAAACGTTATAACAAGAATCTAACAAAAACCATTATGAACCGTCAAGTGTTGCAAGATTTATGGGCTCATATGACTTATTTATGGTTATGAGTATTCCACTACTGTGAATGAAATTGAAGATAAATCTTCTATACTATTCGGACCGCCACAGGCCAACCATAAGGTCTATTCTGTTCACTGATAATTCACCTATTTGTGATAGAAAGGTACAATGAATGTATGATGAATGTATGATGAATGATGAATGTATGATGAATGATGAATGTATGATGAATGATGAATGTTGTTAGACCCACCATGGGTAGTGTACTACCCATGTGGATGCTGAAACCCTGCACTGGTCGATCAGATGTTGAGCGGCCTTCGGCCCTCAATACGACCTCCATTCCTCTACGCCGGACCAGTCTATATAAGGTGCGATGGTTCCTCCTTGAGGAATCATCGACGAATAAACATACAAAACACACTAAAACAGAGTACTGGACGTAACCAGAATCTAACAAGAGGTATGAAACCTACTCTGTCCGATCGTAACAATGGCCAGGCCATCATATTACTTAGTCGTTTCCAATGCCACTTTTTTCAAAGTTATAAGCCGCCCTGACCTCTCCTTAAGGAACCATCAACAAACATAGGATCATTTAGGCATAAATGCATCAAAAAAACAAATGTCTGGAACCGGTTTATTCTCTATACAAATTTTTATATGTAGATAGTCTTGTAAAGGTCTATTCTCTATACAAATTTTTATATGTAGATAGTCTTGTAAAGGTCTATTCTCTATACAAATTTTTATATGTAGATAGTCTTGTAAAGATCTATTCTCTATACAGATTGTCTTTAATCGGTGAAACAGTTGTATGCCAATGTCATGAAACAGATTGGGCTTTCGGTGGTTGTGCCTCTTTTCGTGAGGCAGAGTTTGCAGTAGTCATAATAGTGGAGTATGCAATGGCCATCATAATACTTCAATGTGAAGTCGCTTAAAATTATAGAATTTGCATGTAAGGTCAGGTAAAAAAAGTGGTGGATTTCCAGTGTAAAGGTTCGTGAAATAGTGGTTTGTCATGCAAAGTTTCGTAAAATTGCAGTTTTTAATGCAAAGTCTTGGAAATTTAAACAATCTTCATCCATAATTGTAGTTTTTTCATGTAAATAATCGTACAATTGTACATTTTTCATGCAACTTCTCGTAGCAATGTATATTTTTTTGTAAATATGCATATCAATTCTCAATTAAGGCTCGCTGTAATTCCCCGTTCGAGTTCAATCCAACTTGAGTTAGTGGCTGGATCCGAGGCCAAGGAATCTCTTTTGAAAGCTGATCTTAAAACTTCTACGTCGTCATTTTCCCTATCATGGAGAGCTCATATGAGATACATTGCTCAATAGCTTCTTACGCCAATGTGCTTCACTCCCACATTTTCAAAACGGATGAACAGATATCATCCTTGAAAAGCAACATTGATTCATTTGCATGAGCTCAAAATATAAACAGAGTCTTTAATGGTTCCTTCTCATGACAGTCTTTAATGGTTCCTTCTCATGACAGTCTTTAATGGTTCCTTCTCATGACAATCTTTAATGGTCCCTTCTCTTGACGGTCTTTAATGGTCCCTTCTCATGACAGTCTTTAATGGTCTATTCTCATGACAGTCTTTAATGGTTCCTTCTCATGACAATCTTTAATGGTCTCTTCTCATGACGGTCTTTAATGGTCTATTCTCACGACAGTCTTTAATGGTCTATTCTCTATACAAATCTTCCCGAAAGGGGTCATATGACAGATTGCCTTGTAATGGTTTATTTCTATATACAGATCGCCTAGGCCGATGGGAATGGCGACAACAAGTTGAACAAGGATGGTTTCTGGGGACTGGCCTTCCATCCCAAGTACAAGATGAATGGAATGAAGCCGTAGTGTGCAATGGTACGCGAGTAGTCCATCACCTTCATGAGTCTCTCCTTGGACTCGTCCGACAAGCTAAGTTGGTAGTTGGCCATTGTGAATATAGTAATAGGTGGGCGGAAGGAGGAGGAGTTAGAATTCACTTGGTGAGGAGTTGGTGAGGAGTTGGTGCGAAGTGAGATCAGAGTTTTCCGGAGGCACGGGTGCGCGCGCCTTGCTCTCTCCCCCAATACAGTGTTTTTCAAAGTATTCAAACCAGCGCGGCAAATGTTTCGAATCACACTAGCACAATTGAACAAACCAATGATTCTAAAAGTTTCGTGCCCCTTCGCACAGTCTTTCAAACCAAATGGCGTTATGTTTAACACCAATTTTCATTAGAATTCAACGTTCTGAAATCTTAAATGTGGTTGATTGCCATATATGTACTACATTTGGGAGTCTAGCAGTACCAGTGAAGGGCTAGAACGGACGGAACTGAACTGGAAGGGGTACGAAACTTTTTGAATTATTGGTTTGTCTAATTTTGCTAGTGTGGTTTGAACCATTCTGTCTTCTTGGTTCCAAAAATTTCTCCGCCCTGGTTTGAATAATTTTGACAAACGCGGCAAATGTTTCGAATCACACTAGCACAATTGAACAAACCAATAATTCTAAAAGTTTTGTACCCCTTCCACTTCAGTTCTGTCCGTTTTGACCCTTGTTTGGTACTGCATGACTCCCAAATGTAGTACATACAGTGTTTATTTCAAAACTATCCAAACAAGCAAGGGAAATTCTGCTTTAGAGCATCCGCTTTTTACCAGATTAAGATTCTCCTTGAATATTTGGCCAATTTATGGTGTAGTGGAAAGAAACACGAGACCGGAACTTCAACGGTGGTCACGTGACCATAAAGATCACGGCACCTTTAAAAGGCCACCACCAAACCGTTTCAACTACAAAAACATGCATTTTAAAGTCCGGAATTCCAGGATTACAATCACCCTATTTTCAGAAAACATAAGCCAAAATAAAGGCGTTTGCGTTGGGCCTTTTTCTGCTGAGGTAGCCGGGTGTACGGGTGTTTTGGTTTCTCGCTAGAGCCTATTCCGGGGTAGCTCTTGATTGAAACTGCAGACTCCCAAATGTAGTACATATGAGGCAATCGTCCAGATTTACGAATTCATAATATTGAACTTGGTGTGAAAGTTGGTGTGAAACATTACCCCATTTGTTTCGAAAGACTGAGCAAAGGTGACGAAACTTTTTGAATTATTGGTTTGTTTAATTTTGCCTCGCTGGTTTGAATAGTTTTGAAAAACACTGGAACATACTTTACCATGTTTTGTTGAACTTCACCATTCTTGGGTCCATAAACCTGAGAGAATATGTCCTTGGTTCCCCATGATATCCTATAGTTGTGGAACTAAAGTGTTTATGTCAGTCATTTCTATTCTTATCTGTATCTATACTGTACTAAGAATCTCTTGAACACACTTTTTTCAGACTGACGTGATCTCTTGAACACACTGTTTTCAGACTAACGTGATCTCTTGAACACAATGTTTTCAGACTGACCTGACTCTATGATTGATAAGAATTACTTACTCTTTTCTTTGGCAACCCACCTCTTTTTCTGCTGGACACCGACCACCATTGGGGTCACCATTAGACTATTCCTGCATATTCTGACCCATTCACAGTTTCTTCTGTGCTGCTTACACAGTCAATGGAACATATTCTAGTATATATATTATTTGCAAGAATGTGTAAATTGTAGCTTTAAGATTAAGGTGGTCGATCTACCTGCATATAGTAATCTTTATATATAGGGGTCTACGTAAATTGTACCTTTAAGATTAAAGTGGTCGATCTAGCTTCATACAATGTTTTTCTAAACTATTCAAACGAGCGCGGCAAAAGGTTTCAAACCATACTAGCAAAATTAAACAATCCAATAATTCGAAAAGTTACTGTTTTTAATATTTAATAAAAACTTCTCATAAACAATTTATTTTAAATCCTTGATCCTTAACAATTTTTAAGTCATAAGTACAAAAGTTTTTGAATTATCGGTTTGTTTTGATTTTGCTAGTGTGGTTTGAAACAATTGCCACGCTGGTTTGAATAGATTTGAAAAACACTGTATAGTAATCTTGTTGAGAAAGTGTTAAGAAATCATCACTTTATAGTCTCTTTAGAACCGCACCGCACCCACTCACGTGACTTTGATCATGTGAAGGCTCTCCCCAGTGTAAAACAACAAGCTCCCGCTAATTTATACCCACTAGACGAACAGCCATCATTGCACGAAATGCTATGATGGCCATTGCAGACTCCATTATGATGGCAGCAGACTCCACTATGACCATTGCAGACCCACTATGACCATTGCAGACCCACTATGACCATTGCAAACCCACTATGATGGCTGCAACTTCTGTATCACTTCCACCATAGTACTTTGTATAATGATGGAATGGCATTTGTTACGATCGGACAGAGTAGGCTTCATGAATCCTCTTTAGGAGGTAGGGCCAAGTCTATCGTGGATCTAACACAATGTTATCAAATATGAAATCTCACACCAACTGTTAGATCCATCCACCATAGATAGTGCCCTACCTATTGAGGTATTTGGAGCCTACACTTTCTAATCCTAACAATGGCCATCACAAGATGCCGAATTCCAAAATCGTACGATTCTGAAGGGCAACATCGTACGATGTTGGGACGGCGCTCATCGCTATTGTTCTCGTGCTAAGTCCCACGCCCTCTCCTCTAAAAGTATTTAAGTACCTCAGATTCCTCCCCAGGAATAATCATCAACTAAAAAATATAAGAACCAGAGTACCTGAACGTAAACCGGAGCATAACACCAACATATTTAACCATTTAGAACATAAAAGATGCCCAATTAGAAGATAAAGCAGGTCCCATCCATAAATAAAGGTTAAATGTACTATGATGAGCGTGACACGGAGTTTTCTTTGGCCGTCATAGTACGAAGGAGTGTTTTTGGTCACTCTTCATGGCCCATTGGCCAATGACATTTCCATAAGACAATGTATTTACTATACCTTCTTAATCAGATAACCACGAATGAGATAACCACGAATGAGACAATCACGAATGAGATCATTACGAAAAGCTGGGCATGCGCACTTAATGTGCGGCACTGACGTGAGTCCCTTCTCACTCTTTGTCTCTTCCTGGACCCAACCCTCACTCCCTCACCCCCTCACTCCCTCACCCCTCACTTCAATACTGAGCACCACTGAGGAGTAGTTTCTAAACTTGATTCTCACTCCATTCTCAACTCCATTCTCAACACCATTCTCCACACCATTCTCCACACCATTCTCCACACCATTCTCCACACCATTTTCCACTCCACACCTCCTCCTAAATTCGCACACATGAAGCCAAAAAGTAACAAATGACACTAACAATGACACTAACAAAGCACCCCAGAAGTCACACAATGACACTAACAAAGCACCCCAGAAATAACACAATAACACAAAGGAATGATTTTCTAAAACCTACATCAGATGCATTTCGTGGTCTAGATCTTCTAAAACTGATCCTTTTTTAGAAATTTTTTTTTTTTTTGAAAATTCTGGTGGTCATCTTATTTCTGGGCGTGTTTATTTCTGGGCGTATTGATTATTTCTGGGCATGAATGATTCTTCCTGCGTGACTTAACTATGGATCTCATGATGAACAAGGGTCAGCGTTTTGGTTTTTGCCAAGCTGAGTATCCACTCAAATGACAGTGGTTCTCAAATGACAGTGGCTCTCAAATGACAGTGGCTCTCAAATGACAGTGGCTATTGGAATCACTAAGAGACCCTTAATGCAAAAGGAGTGGAATGATGAGTCGGCGGTCTGTTCCAAGGAGTAGCTGGTTATAGAGCCTGATATGTATATATATATATGCATATCATTATAGTGCGAAAGTAATAATAGGCAATCGCTAAGATGGCTGGGTTGATTGTTTCCTGGGGTATTAAATTGGGTCTGGATATTTGAGTCTCATTCTGGAGGCTGCAAATTGTGTTGCGCGAAGTATATGTTGAGAGTTCATAAAGTCTCGCATAGGCTGTCATCATTCCATCATTCCATGATTGTACGAAGTCCATGATTGTACGAAGTCCATGATTGTACGAAGTACTATGATGGAGTACTAGATGGAGTACTAGATGGAGTACTAGATGGAGTACTAGATGGAGTACTAGATGGAGTACTAGATGGAGTACTAGATGGAGCCTATGATGGAGCCTATGATGGCTATTGAAAAGCCCATATCACGGCCATCATAGTACTTCGTACAATGATGGTTTCATACAATGATGGCTTCGTACAATGATGGCTTCGTACAATGATGGCTTCGTATGATGGCTTCGTACAATGATGGCTAACATTGTTCTAGTGAAGAGTTTTTGCGATGTTACATTTCTCTCAAAGTTATATATGTTGAAACACGCGACATATGACTGATGTACTTGAGAGACCGGTACATGTGCGGGTGGTGCATGATCATGCCAAGCCATCCAGATGAAACAATGTTGGGTATTGTTGAAGAAGAGACAAAGGTAGAGCCAAGCCTCTATGGGCTCTTGTCTAGCTCTCATCTAGCTCTCGTATAACTCTGAGCATAGTCTTGGAGAAGACAATGGAGATGAGAGAGATTGGTGAAAGAGAGAGATCATTTGGGAGTCCCCCATATAGAGAGGATCCTACTCAGATCTGAGGGTATCAATTATGAAACAGAGATCTCGAACTCACTACTTTACATAGCAATAGAGTTACAAGACAGATGTCAGAAAATATTACTCATTTGAGAGAGTTATTGCAGTCCAACTATATAACGGTTCCTGTATACCAGATGGTATATTCTAACGTACAACAATACAAGCCCCTAAGGAGCCTCTCTTGAGGAACCATCAACGAACATAGTAGTAGTACAATAGTGTAGTGGTAGTACAATAGTGTAGTGGTAGTACAATAGTGTAGTGATAGTACAATAGTGTAGTGGTAGTACAATAGTGTAGTGGTAGTACAATAGTGTAGTGGTAGTACAATAGTGTAGTGGTAGTACAATAGTGTAGTACTACTATAGTGTATTAGTAGTGGTGTGGTAGTGTGGTGTATTATTAATAGTAGTGTAGCAGTAGTAGTACTATAGGGTAGTGAATCGGGAGCAGTGTTACTACTCCTACTATAGTGTATAATAGTGCGACTAGTACTATAGTCGGGAGTAGTAGGATATTCCAGTATTAGTAGTACTATAATCTAGTAGTACTATAATCTAGTAGTAGTAGTACTATAGGGTGGTAGTACTATAGCGTAGATTAGTGAGAGTTATGTTACAGTGTAAAGTAGTACTATCTGGTGTAGTAGTGGTAGTAGTACTGCTATTATAGTGTAGTGTATTACGAATAGTACTATAGTGTAGTAGTACTATAGTATAGTGTATTACGAATAGTACTATAGTCTGGTGTATTAGGAGTACTACTACTATATTATAATACTATCGCGTGAATTAGTTGGACTTGTGCTAGTGTAGTAGCAGTGGTGTAGCAGTAGTAGTGAAGAGTAGTGGCAGTGGTAGTTGAATATAGAGTAAAGTAGTAGTGTATCAAGAGTAGTACTACTAATTATTGTAGTACTATAGTGAACTAGCAAGAGTGTAGTACTTGTAGTTTAGTGTAGTTGTAGTATAGCGTAGTGGTACAATAGCGTAGGGGTACTATAGCGTAGATTAATGGGACGTGTGTCACAGTGAAGAGCAATATTAGTGTAGATAAGTACTCTAGTGTAGTAGTAGTAGTACTATAGAGTAGATAAGTGGGAGTAATGGTATATTGTATAAGTATTATAGTGTAGCAGTATTATAGTGTGGTAGGATTATAGCGTAGTATTATAGTGTAGTAGTAGTATGGTCTAGTAGTGGTATAGTGTGGTAGGATTATAGTGTAGAGTAGTAGCACTATAGTGTAGTATATTGGGAGTAGTACTATAGTGTAGTGTAGTAGTACTTGAAAGTAGAGTGGAGTAGTGGCTGTAATGGACTGGGGAGTAGTGGAGTAGTACTTGAATGCAGTAGAGTAGACGGAGTACTATATTGCAGACTTTGAGTAACTCTTTAGTGTAATGTAGTGGGAGTAACGGAATAGTGTAGAATGGCATTCGTAGTGAGTGACATTCGTAGTAGGGACATTCGTATTGGGAAAATTCGTATTGGGAACATTCGGATTGGGAAAATTCGGATTGGGAAAATTCGGATTGGGAAAATTCGGATTGGGAACATTCGGATTGGGGACATTCGTATTGGGAACATTCGTAGTGGGGAACATTCGTTGTGGGGCACATTCGTAACAGTTGAATGGCATTGAATTGCCATTGTTCCATAGTCCTGTATACTGAGTACACCTTGCACCCCACCCATTATTCCCCATTTCCCCATTATTCCCCCACATTCCCGACCCATTCGTCAAGCCCTAATTTCCTAATTCCAGCCCTTTTCCAGACCCATGTCACCAACTAAATTATTGGCACCAACTAGAGTTAGGTACCAAATCTTTACTCCCAATTATAGTGATACTAGAGTGTGCAATAGAATTCTGGATGTGGCCTTGGCAAAACGGCTTGAACTGCGTGACGCGTTCCCAAAAAGGCATTTCCTCTTTGGTAAAAATGGCACATACACCAAGTGCTTTTATTACTGAGGCTGCTCACTACCCGAACTAAGTCATTGAGTCTAGAATAATCTGCAACTCACGGTCTGCAACTCACGGTCTACATCCCAAGGTCTACATCCCAAGGTCTACAATACATGTGATATGATAAGGGTACTAGTCATGGATTAGTTCCACCTCAACCTATATTTTTGGCTCCATTCAAATCAGCCTTTAAACAGAGTCAAGGAGTCAAAGTCAAAGTCAAAGTCAACCGCAATTCCACATAAGATACATGCCTTTAGTATAGAGTTGTGTTGTGTCTGATTTGCCAAGAACAATACTCAATGTACTGGATGGTAATGGATTCGTATCAAATAGTGTTCTTTAAAATCTACAACAAAATGTAACATTGCATGGAATCCACAATAAACGAACCTTTGAACAAATGAATTAGTCCTCAAATAACTCTTTGGAACGTACTCCTCATCTGTGTCCCATTTAGAAGGTCATATTGAGTCAGCAGTGGGTTAGTAGGAAGGTTTCAGTAGGCTAATCGGATGTATGAGTATTGGTGGAAAATGCAGTACTACAAAATGTAGGACCAGAAAATGTAGTACTAGAAAATGTAGTCTTTGAGAATAAGTGTTAGAAATGTAGTGAGCGTAGTAGAAGAGAATATTGTTGGAACACGCGACATGTAACTGATGAACTTGAGAAACCAGTACATGTGCGGGTACTGCATGTTCATGCCAAGCTATCCAGATGAAACAATGTTGGGTATTGTTGAAGAAGAGACAAAGGTAGAGCCAAGCCTCTATGGGCTCTTGTCTAGGTGTCGTCTAACTCTGAGAATTTTCTTGGAGAANCAAGCCTCTATGGGCTCTTGTCTAGGTGTCGTCTAACTCTGAGAATTTTCTTGGAGAAGACAATGTAGTTGTGAGAGATTGATGAAGGAGAGAGATTGATGAAGGGGAGAGATTGATGAAGGAGAGAGATTGGTGAAGGAGAGAGATCATTTGAGAGTCCACAGGACTAACTATATAGAGAGGATCCCGCTCAGATCTGAGGGTATCAATTATGAAACAGAGATCTCGAACTCATTACTTTACATAACAATAGAGTTACAAGACAGATGACAAAACTGATTACCAAAGTCACTCATTTGAGAGAGTTATTGCACTACTACGATATAACAGTTCCTGTATACCAATTGGTACATTCTAACGTTCAACAAATATAGTGAGTGAAGTAGCAGAGAATGTGGTGTGTGTAGTGGTAGAGAATGTGGTGTGTGTAGTGGTAGAGAATGTGGTGGTGTAGAATTTAGAGTTAGAGAATGTAGAGTTAGAGAATGTAGCGACAGAGATGTAGTGGTGTAGTAATTGAAGTAAAGAATCTAAGGATTAGTGAGTGAAGTGGTAGAGAATATGGCCTTGGGTGGCTGTTAATTCCGGAGTGGCTGGTACACCTATAGGTATATGGTGGAAAAATGGGTTGAGCAATGGGTTTGGACGGTGGACTTGGATGGGTTTGAAAGGTGGACTTGGATGGGGTTGAATCGGCGTGACAATGTATCGGCCTAATTCCATTAAGGTGGCATGTCCAAACTTTGTACCGGAATTTTGTCTCAAACAAGCATGGTATGTCCCAATAGTAAATAACCGTATCAACAGGAAATTTTCACATACGTTCTTCTGATATTTGGGAAGTACTCTATACTATTGTAGAGACTCCAATGGGTAATTGAATTGAAGTAGGCTCTTCCTTAATGGGGCAGTAGTGGCATAACCACATTCCTTGACAATGATCTATTATACTCCGGTCAAGTTGTTTCCTTGGCATCATACCCCATACTGGCTATTATACTCACCTCACATATCCCTTCTACATGACATTGGTCCATTATACTCAGACAATTAATCTAATATACTCGTACATGGTCTATTATACTCCCTGAATTTTTTTAAGCATATCGGGGGCCATGATACTCTCATTCACCCATTATACGGATATAATTGAGTTATCCCTTAGCCATTAATTATCGCATTGACTCATCTCATTAGCTCAACTCTTTGACTCATGGATAGACTCACCTCATTAACTCATCTCATTGACACATGGATTGACACATATTTGACACATAGATTGACTCTGTAATAAGCTAGTATTCACATTCTCAGTAGATACAATCTATGGCCAATCAGCCACGTTCGGAAAGTTATGCACGATATTTTTCTTGATCAAAGTATAAACTACAATGCAGAATTCCCAAAAAGAATAATATTGCCCTACTAGGGTTGCATTCAGCTTTCTTGGCTGCGACCCCAGACCCCGTGTTTCACTTATTTCTGGCCCAATTCAGCTACCCTTCGAAATATAAAAGGCCCGTAAATTCCTTGATTTTCATACACCAATTTAACACCACACTTTAGCTACAGATAGATTTAACAGATCGAATTCTTTTGCCGCTTTTTAAAATGAACTTGATCTACTTCTTTCTTTTGTCTGTGGTTGCAGCAGATGCTTGGACCGATGCCGGATCTCCGTACGTGTTTTATGCCGTACTCAATGATCGGCCGTTCCCACTTTATGGCTTGGAATATAGAGATGGCATGGTCTCTTCTGATCCAAACCCTAGCAAATTGAAAATGTTGGGCTATGGAATACCTCTATCCGACCCTGTGGAGTTTAATATAGTTGATGGCTATGTTACCACGCAGGGGATATCTGGGCCGGAAAATGTGGGGTACCACAAAGGCCTCATTTTGTATGGAAAAGACATCCCAAGGACCAAGTTGATGTTTAATCGCTATATGAAGCTCAAGGGAGGCTCCTTTAGATCTTGCATGTTAGTGGATACCCCTGAGTCCTACATCTATAAGGACAAATCCAATTGTCCAATGGTGGATGTGCATCTCTGGCCATACGACCGTGTAGAAAAGATTCCGCGGAAGGATTGGATTAAACTTCTAGGAGATCCCAGTGAAGAGACTGAGGATCAAGGGACTGGGGATGAGAAGACTGAGAAGACAAATTCTGACATGAAAACAGAGGAGAAGACAGAGGAGATCCTTAAAACAGATATCCCTAAAGAATACCCTCCTAGAACTGATGGTTCTAACCCAGGGACTCAAGACCCGAACACTGACAAAGAGTATCCCAACACGAGGCCTGAAGACCAAATTCCAGCTCCTGAAGTATCTAAAAAAGAGCCTCATAATGAGGAGGAGCCAAGCCCTAATGTTGATCCTGCACACAATAACGGGGACAATGATACTCAACCGGAAGAGACTGATATTAAGGATGATTCTGCACCAAAAGAGGACGCTGGAACTGAAGATAATGACCCTGTGAAGCCTAAAGAACCTGAGTCTAAGGAACCTGAGGAACCAAAAGCATCAGAGGTACCAGAGGTACCTATAGTACCCAAAAATGATGCCAAGCCTGAGACACCAGCTCCAAAAGTCGATGAACCTCAACCCGAGGACCACTCACCATCAAAGAACGATACTGCGAAAGAACCTTCGGAGTTGGATAACAAGCCTGAAGCTGGAGAAGAAAATGTCGTTCTTGGGGTTGATATATCCAAGGATAAAGAGACCCAGAAGCCTCAAGAGCCTGAAAAGCAACCTTCGGAGACCGAAAAAAAGACTAAGGATGAAAACCCTGGGCCTAAGGATGAAAACCCTGGGCCTAAGGATGAAAACCCAGGGCCTAAGGACGAGAAACAAAAGCCTCCGGTGGATGAAACTCCAAAGCCTAAAGTGAATGGAATTGTGGATCCAGAAAAGGCACTGCCAAAGATACACCCCGGGTCATTGGAACGGCCCAAAAAAGCCAGCAGTCCAGGAACAACTCATCCCAAAACTGGACCTAAACAATTGGATGTCTCTACTGATGTTGATGTGTCTTCACATAGTGAGCCCAAATCTGGTTTTGATAAATCTTCCACCAACAAGGAGAATAATGCAATCTGGTTCGAACTGAAGGGAGAGTCCACAATTTCTGGGCCAAGAAGCATTAAGGGTTATATTGACTCTGGATCTGACACCAAAGGAGACAAAACAATCAATGTTGAGGGTATTAAGGGTGGAGGTACCAAAGGTAAGTCCGGTACCAAAGCTGAGTCCGGTGCTAGAGCTGGATCTGACAACTTCAAATCCCATGGCTCCCAAATGGTTGAAAAGTCCAAGTGGATATCTACCCCAAAGGAAGCGTCTCCTACCAAGTTTTCTAACCATACAGTCTGTTTGTCTACTGAATGTGAGAAAGCCAGAACCAGATGGAAGACATATACCGGCTATACGACCTATTGTCCTGAACCTACCAAGGTGACTGTTACAGTGTGTGAAGTTGTGTGCACTGAAACGAGAGTGACGGTGACTGCAGCCACCACCTTGAGTTTTCCTGGAGTGTGTGTGGTTAAAGAGACCTATAGTGCTAGTCCCAAGTCACTTCCAAGTGGAACCAGAGCTATAGCTGGGGAATCTAAGAAAGCGAAAGAATCTGGAAACACCGAAATGACCAGAAAATCTGGGAAGTCTAGGGACTCTGGAGATTTTCAAAAGTCTGGAAAACCTGGATCTGGAGATTCTCAAAAGACTGGACCGGAAATTCAAAAATCGGGTGCTACAAAATCCGGGGAAAAACAGGGAGATGCTGGAAGATTTGAAAAAATCGACAAACTTTTGCAGTCTTACAAAAAGGGGGAACACGGCCAAAATGGTCCGGGTGGAAAAATGGAATCCTCCACCTCTAAGCCAAATAAAGGGTCCAGTGAATCCACCAAAATTCCTCCTTTATCAGGTTCTGCCCAAAACAATTTCGGGGGGCTGTATATATTGGGAATGGTTTGTTTACTCCTGATCATTCTATTTGTATAGTTCCCATCTCCTTCGGGAGGTATTAGTTTAAGTAAATGAAAATGTTCGATTGTTCAAGTGTTCAAAGCAGGCTATGCCTGAATCTTGTAGCATGGAATAACAAAATCAGATGATTTTTTTTTATTTATTTTATTGATACTTTTTTTATTGATACTTTTTTTATTGTTTTTTATTTTATATTTTATATTTTTTTTATTCTTATTTATTTTATTTTTATTTTTATTATTTTTATTTTTATTATATTTTTTTTTATTTGTTGGTCTAAAAATTATAATGATTAATAGGAACGGTTGGGGACATCAGCATTCAGTAGAGTGTTTCTCAAAACTATTCAAACGAGCGCACCAAAGCTATTCAAACCACACTAGCAAAATTAGAGAAACCAAGTTCCGTACCCCTTCCACTTCAGTTCCGTCTGTTTTGACCCTTGATTGGTACTGCAAGACTCGCAAATATAGTATATATTGTTGGAATTTGATAAGCCCATAATGTATGCTACTACTCTGTATTAGGACATCTGTTAGAACCGCCATGAGTAGACATACTACCCACCGGTATATTTAGAGCCTACGAAAGTCGATTAGTCAGCTACTCGCCTCCGAGTCTGACTACTCGTCTCTGTTGCTAGTCGTCTCCTGGCTACAGAATGCAGTTGCTCTTGCATGCGCCAAAGAATGAACGATGACGTCATATCATCTCATCGGTTTTCATCTCATCGGTTTTCATCTCATCGGTTTTCATCTCATCGGTTTTCATCTCATCGCTTGCTTTTACCTGATTGTTATTTAAATAGCTAAGATTTCTCCTTCTAGGGAATCATCAACGATTAAAGATAACTTAGTACTGAACGTTACAACAAGAATCTAACAACATCCGTGAAATTTCAATCACTCGTGATACCGCTCAGCCTTTAGCGGAATTCCTCCTATATAAATCTTTTCACCTTGGACTTCTCTCTCCTGCATCTGGCTTGTTAATACATTGTCTTAAGTCAAACCTGACCTCTCCTGATATCCAAGGCCCAGATACAATACTAGTCTGCACTCCTTGCTTTCTATACTGCAGATACCACATTTCCTACCTACACGAATTAGCACATCTCACATGTTCAACACGAAGTACCTTAACTCCGTTCATGCTAGGTGCTTGTTGACAGCTAATTTCACGGCAATTCCTATTTCACTAAGTGTACTTTGGGAAAATCTCATTAACTTAGAAGCCCGTTAGAAGCTTATAATTCTTGCGAAGACAGGTTAGAGCCTCAGGTCGCATAATCATTCCAACATGCAAAGCGAAAGATTTACCAATTAATCTATGATCCCAATAAATATATTTTAGGTATATGTTTTTTCATACTCATAAAAATATGAGTAAATAAATTAGTATACTTGCAATATTACAAATTAACTAATACATTATAGTCTATAATGTATAAACTTATCTGAAGGATTTAATATTTGATATGTATTCAATATGTAAACATAATATTCATAGCTAAATTTTTTAAGTCACGTCTAAATACCTTCAATTTTATAAACTTTTTTTAATAGATTTTAGTATAATAATATAAATTTGTATACCTTTGAAGCAAGCTCCAACGGAGGCATAGATTGGGCTTCAGACTATAAGTCTAACTCGCTTTCTGAAAAAGTCTAACTCCCTTTCTGAAAAAGTTTAACTCGCTTTCTGAAACCGTCTTACCTCGTGGAGTCATTGATTTCATGCTCTCCTGCCGCAAGCATTGAAGTCTGCGCATGTTGTGTACTGGCCTGGTTGATCAGCACTAGAGGCGCTGCTGAGCTGGACATCAGGCATAAACCCGGAAATTTTGCTTAGCCGGTGATTTATTCAAAATGAGGCATTAGAATTCAGATAAAAAATGCGACTTTATCTTCGTATTTCTCGTTCGAATCGCACCTATGACATTGAACAGTCTTCAAATTGGAAGCAAAAGCGTAGTATGGTTCACTATAGTCCAGAATTGACGTATGTATTGCTTTCTGACATAGTAGTGAAGCAGAGGGTAGAAACGAGTAGTCAAGTGGTGAAGTAGAGTAGTAAAAGGTAGTGTATAATGTATGTCTATAGTGTATATAATATATTATATATTATATAGTAGAGTATAGTGTATTGTAATGTTTATTAAAACCTCCTCATATAACATTTTACTTACCATTTTATATATTTTTAATTTTATATTTACTGTTATGTTCTTTAACACATTTATGCCTTACTAATACTTTGCTCGTTGATGGTTCCTCAAGGTGCGGAACCGAAGTGGCTTATATAACTTTGAGAGAAACATGTCACCGGAAAACTCTCCACTAAAACAATGGTAAGGATTCTTCTAGAATATTTCAAAAGGACCATCGTGGTACTTTGTTCAGCGATGGGACACGGCATTTGGAATGGCTATTGTTACGATCGCGCAGAGTGGGCTTCATGAATCCTCTATAGGCAGGGCCCTGCCTATCAGGGATCTAACAATAACACTACTATACCATAACACTATGATAAAACAAGACTGTCCGGGATCACAGTAGATGCAGAATACACTTATCAATGAATTCTGA